>WEIT01027145.1:0-14436 GCA_013389985.1 Dryoscopus gambensis
CAACCCAAACTATTTTATGTTTCCATAATATTGGTCCTTTTAGTCTGTGGGTTTCATGAGACTGACCTTTTTTGTTGAAATACCAACTGATGTCTGGGTACCAACCTCCTTCTGCTTGGTTGTGATCCTACAGTATATACACCATTCAGGTGATCTAACCTAAAAGCAGCAGCAGCTGGTTTTTGCTTTATTTGCTTTTGTTGTTTGGGGAGTTCTTGTTGTTTGGGGTTTTTTTTTAAGATCTACTTCCTGATCTCCATCACACTGCAGGTACAAGAACACTGTCCAGTAAAAGAGCAGGAATAAGTAAAATAGAAAGAGCCGGGAACAGAAATCAGCTGGAAAAAAAACCAGCTATAATAATCTTTCACTGTGATTCCCAGTTTCTGAATGCAATGAATTTATTGAGAAGTACAAACTTTACTCAGAGATGTGATTTTATCTGCTGACATACGGCTATCCCATAATGGTATACAAATACCATATTTTCCATTTCTTTATTTCATGCTGTGAGTAATTATTTAGATTATAACATCTGAAATCTAAATCAGGGATATCTATTGCACAGTTATCTGTGGGGCTTAGAAGACATAACTCTTAAGAATAAAAGTCCTATTTGTAATTCAGCTGAACATGGGCCATCATGAATTGTCAAGGTTGAGTTCTTCTTGCTTCTTTCATGATGTTTAATTGACATGACTTTTGACATTGTGGTAAAATATGCTCATATTTTGGGACTGGAACAAAAAGGACAGTGAATCTAGATGGTGGAGGAAAAGCCCTCCAGTGGAGCAAGACTCAGGATTGATTACACTCTATAAACAGTGACATTTCCGGATCAGCAACTCAGGAATGTTAGGGCATATCGTATATTTGTCTGTTGACATGAAAAGATTAGACTCAACGATCATATTAAAGAATTGTCAGTGCCACAGGTTCTCTGTTACCCATGAATATAAGAATATAATTGTTTCTTCTCATACACATTTTTTCTTAAGCCATCCATATGAACACAGCAGAAAGATTCAAACAGACATTACTCTCCAATAAAATAAGCAATACAGTGTTCCACATTGTTTGATACTGATTTGTTTTGGTACTAGTGGGAATTAATATTTGAGAAAGANNAGAAAGAGTATTGAAAAGCTTTCTTGTACTCATGGAAGTCAAATAAACAGTCTCTTCACCTCAGGCAAGGGAGTTAGATTGGTGAAATGACACGTTATACAGCAGGACAGATCTCTGCTTGCTTTACAAGACATCCTGGGAGTCCCAGTCAAGATAAGGATCTAGATACTGGTATGATCTGTCCTGGGTCAGAGACAGCAGGGCACAACCCACAAAGGTCAGAGCTGGTGGGAAGGAGGTGTCTGAGGATGTTGCAGGAAGTCTACTTCTCTAATTAGAGATTTTCTGTCATGATGCCCAATGGCTGTTGCAAAAGGAAAAGGAAAACGGTTTCACTTCCATTGATGGAGAAGGGAAAAGGACTGGTAGGTTGAGAAGACTTGCAAAAATGTCTGAACTGAAGGAAAACATTGAACCTAAGACTCCTTAAAGGGCAGGGCACCTACATTTTCTTTTAGGTACTAAAGCAACAGATTTGACTGACATTAGGAAAATAGGGTCCACTGAAGCAGAGATTAAGATGTCTCAAGGGTATCACAGCAGAGGTGATACTCCCACAGACATAAATGTGACAAAAGGAGTAAATATTTAAAATGCCTTTTTTTTTGGTTTGGGGTTTAGTTTTGTTTTGTTTTGCTTTTTGGTTTGGTTTTTTTGTTACAGTTTTTTTTGTTTTTGTTTTGTTTTGTTTTGTTTTTGGGGGGGTTTTGCGATGAAAGCTGTGATTTAATGCTTTTTAAAATATAATTTTATAATTCTTTAGAAGCTAGCAGTTGTGGATGTCTTGGCCACTATTGCACAGACATGAATTAAATTTCTACGTGAGTTGCTTCGTGGAAAAGGACCTGGGAGAGCTGATCAACTGCAGCTGAACATGAGCCAATGTGTGCCCAAGTTGCCAAGAAGGCCAGTGGCATCCTGGTTTGTGTCGGAAACAGAATGGCCAGCAGGACTAGGGAAGGGATTTTTCCTCTGTACTCAGCACTGGTGACACCACATCTCAAATCCTGTGTTCAGTTTTGAGCCATTCACTTCAAGAAGGACATTGAGGTGCTGGAGCATGTCCAGAGAAGAGCAATCGACCTGGGAAGGAGTCTAGAGAGTCAGTCACATGAGGAGCAGCTGAGGGAACACTGGAACAGGCTTCCCAAGGAAAGGGTCACACGACCAAGCCTGAGTGCAAGCAGTGCTCAGATAACACTCTCAGAAACATGGTGGGATTCTTCAGGTGTCCTGTGCAGGGCCAGGAGTTGGATGTGACGATCCTGATGGATCCCTTCCAACTCAGCATGCTTTATGATCCTATAATTCTATGTTTAGCCTAGAGAAAAGGAAGCTCGGGGGGGACCCTATCATTCTCTATAACTCCCTGAAAGGAGGTTGTGGCCAGATGGGACTTGGTCTCTTCTCCCAGGCAACTAGAGACAGGACAAGAGGCAAGGGCCTCAAGCTGTGCCAGGGAGGGTTCAGGTTTGACATCAGGAGCAATTTCCTCACAGGAAGGGTGGATAAGCACTGGAATGGACTGTTCTGGAAATTGGTGGAGTCAACATCCCTGGAAGTGTTCAAGAAACCATTGGATGTGGCACTTAGTTTTATGGTTTAGTTGACAAGGTGATGTTCCATCAAAGGTTTGACTCAATGACCATGGAGGTCTTTTCCAACCTTAATGATTCTATGAGCCTATGATTCTGTGATTGCTGGTTTGGTACTGTGATAACAGGGACACCTGTCTTTTAAAAACATAGTTATTAAAGATAGGTGCCATTCCAGTGCTGTGTAAGACTAAAAGTGACACGGTATTTTCCTATGAGAGGATCTCAGTGAGCATCCTAATGGGAGGTTCTTAGTGAATCCTGAATCTTAGCAGGTAACCCATAGCCAGACCTATGTACTAAGTATTCATCTCTTGGCTAAATTCTCCTTGCAGTTTTCAGTTAAAATTATCTTTCAGCTTTGTTCCTACTCAGACGACCCAGGTGTTAAGCTGAAGTTAACTTCTGAATTGTTTTACGCTGGCACAGAATTGGTATAGAATATCTGTGAAGACTTAATACATGCCCTTTCAAAAGAGATCATAATGATAATAGAAATCCTGTTTAGACCAGGAAACCTATAGCAATGTTTCCTTCCTTTCACACGTGCACCCAGAAGAACACTTAGTTCCCTTTATGAAACCAATCAAACATTTTGATTCTAGTCATAGTAAAACTAAAAAATGCTGTGGAAACCTAAGGAACTAATAAACAATAAAGAGTGAGTCTATCAGGGATTACAACATAATTGAGGAACATATAAATGGATCTTTTCAAGACTGAGATACAATATCTGCTAAGTTAATAAGAAATAAAGTCATGTTGACTTCAGTATGCATGGGATCAGACTGTGGAGATTTGATCAATAAGTCCTCAATGGTAGAAAATATTATAGACGGAACAGGCAAGGGAGGCACTGATCAAGTGGTCTCCCTGAAAGCTTGCTGTCACCTTTGGGACCCCAACATTTCCAGCAGAGATATTGCAATTTACCGATTGGACAATATTTCTTCTTTTCTCTAGGTTTGCATTTGTCATGTGCTTGTCCATGAAAGAAGTTTTTCTCACATTTGAAAGGTTAGGAATCTTCTCCTTCAAGATTATCCCAGACCTTTTCTCATCCTGATTAAATTATTGGATAAGAATATTTCATAAGGACAGAGGGAGTGCTATGACCAGCTATTGTGATGCTATGAATAATAAAGGAGAAACAATATTTATTCTGCATTTCCTGCATAGACCTTAAATATTACTCCTGTGATAATTCTTGCAAACATGCCTCTACTCAGTTCTTTCTTGTATGACTTTCAAGGAGAGGAAGAAGGCTAAATATTTCTTTCATAAGTTATGTCTAGTGCATGTAGACACAATAAAGAAGTATCTCTACTCATGTCTTATGTGTTAAGAAGGAATTTCACTCAGGAAAATATTTCTAACAAAATAATTTTATTTATTAAAATATGCCTTCCAAGTCAGTCTTTTTTTTTTTTCATCATTGATGGTTGAAATTATTCCAATTCACTGTACTCGCTTGTACATCAATTTAGTAAAAGGGTATATTGGTTCTTGTCCTGCCTGGCCTTTTATTGAAGTAAAATTAAACAATTTCAGGATTCAATTATTAATAACTTCCATCTATAAACCATGTCTTCATCTATAAACCATATTGACATTCAGTCTAGACATCTCAAGAGGGGATTCACTTCATGAATATCAATAAACAGGTTGTAAGGAGACTGGGAATATTAAATTATTTCAAAGCATTTGACAGTTGGCAATGTTAATACAATAATTAAAAGCTCACATCCCTAAAAAAAAAAAAAAAGCTGCTCAGCAATTCCATGTAGAAAGCAGCAAAGTCCTTAGAAGGTGAAAATCAACACTGCTGTGCTGTTAGTACTGGATCTGTATGATTTTCCAGCAACCCCCACAGTACATTCACAAATAAGGAAATCTTTTTGCCAAAGATGGCTTCAAGACCTGGCTTAACCTCAATTTATGACCAATTTGGCATTAACTTTTTAGCCAGAAGGTGGTAAAAAATAATTTGAAAATGCAAATCCTATCCTGCATTAGACCACTGCTTGGAAAAGGAAGCAGCAGATAGCCTAAGACATGGCAGACCTGGCTCCCCATCTAAGAAACAGTTTCCAAAGCACTGAGTTGGTGATAAAATAATAAAAATTCACAGTAGAGTCTTTCTGCCTCTCTCAGTGCAGCTTGTGTAAAGCTTCCCTGGGTAGGAATCCATCAACTCAGAAAAATCTAACGATGAAAGACAGCAGATTTTTGTCAGGCATTTGTCTTAGCAATGACCTTCTGTGAGAAAAAAGGACAATTGACCACTGGAACACAAATCATGTCAGAAGCTTCTTTGAAATTGCTTCTTGAGGTGGCTGGAACCTGATATCAATACTCCATGTGTGTGAAAATAAGGAGAGCAAAAAAAAAGAAGCAGCATTTAGGGTTCTCAAAAATAAAAAGCTAATGCAGTAAATATAACGCAGTCCTGTGTGGTAGTATCACACCATGTTTTAGTTTATTTTACTAATATACCACTAGCTTAACATGTATACAGATTTGCTTGTGTAATGGACTGCTGAGTTGATCACTCAGTGATTCCTTTCCCCTACAGCCTGGATTGGAGGAAGGCTAAAAATTTGGTTGTAATTTTCAGATAGGAACTGGGCAATGTGCTGGTTTTCGTGGGGGTAGAGTTAATTTTGTCTATAGCAACTGGTATGGGACTGTGTTTTGGATTTGTGCTGGAAACAGTTGACAATGCAGGGATGTTTCATCAATGCTGAGCAGTACTGACACAGAGTGAAGGCCTTTTCTGCTCCTCATCATCACTTTTCCCTACTAGGAGGCTGGAGGTGCACAAGGACTTGGGAGGGGACGCAGCCAGAACAGTTGGCCCCAGCTGGCAAAAGGGATGTCTCCCTAAGGGTGTGTTGATCTGCTGGAGAGTAGGAAGGACCTGCAGAGGGTTCTGAACAAGCAGAGATGATGGGCCGAGTCCATTGGTATGAAGTTCAACAAGGTGAAGTGCTGGGTCCTGCACTTGGATCACAAGAGACCCAGGCAACACTACAGTCTGGGGGCAGAGTGGCTGGAAAAACTCCCAGAGGAAAAGGCCCTTTGGGTGCTGGTCAGCAGTGGCTGAACATGAGACAGGGCGGGCCCAGGTGGTCAAGAAGGCCAGTGGCACCTGGCCTGTATCAGAACTAATGCAGCCAGCAGGACCAGGGCAGTGATAGCCCCCTGTGGGCAGTGGGTGGGTGCACCTGTGTCCAGTTCTTGGTCCCTCATTGCAAGAAAGGCATTGAGGGGCTGGAGCGAGTCCAGAGAATGGCGATGGAGCTGGAGGGGGTCTGGAGCACAAGTCTGATGAGGACCACCACAATTCCACCTCCCCGTCAACAAGTTCAGGACTGCCAGTGCAGAGCCCAACCCAATCAACTTCGACGACTGGGCTCTGCCCAGACCCCTGTTGATGAAGTTACTGTGTCCTGCAAATGAGGGATGTCTCTCCCTGATCCAGCCAAGAAGTTATACTCTTTCAAGAGTAAAACCTTGACAGTCAGTTCACAGAAGGAACAGCAGGGGAGTATCCCTGTGATGTTGGTGGTACCCCTAGATCTTGTCTTGGGTGCTGCTCTATCCTGCCTCCTTCCCTTCCGTAGCAATGGGATGCCAAGGATTCACCATGGACCCCAAAGCTGTTTTTAAATGAAGGACTAAATCCCTGTTCCCCCAAACACCTCAGGGGATTGATTCAGATTTCTGTTGTATCAGGGGTGATTTTGAAGAATTATTGGTCCTCTCTAGTTGAAAAGTACTAATTACTGTTCTGACATCTGTCTCCACTGCAGACAAATTGTTTTTCATTGTGAGGGAGATGCTGCCCTCCAGCTGTCAGGGCAAGTTATTTGTAATCCTGACCAACTTTATGCTTTAACAAATGCACTTTATTAAAAAAAAAGGTATCAGGAAGAATAATGAACACTGCTCATAATCAGTAATCAATCAGGATTAAAAATCATTTTCATTAAAATATTTAGGAGGTGATATTGGCTTTTGAGGTGGCTGCAAGACACCATCTTTGAGTACACTGGCTTTCCACTAGACAATGAAGATAAATGACTCAAAAGTTTCATTGTAAGAAGGGGATAAAGTGTGTTTAAGATTAATATAACAGTGGGGTGAACAGGACTGGCTTCCATTTTATTCTGGTTGGGGCCATTTCTCATTCTGGTTTTATCATAATTTAGGTGAAATAAGGATATTTTCCTTTAAGGAACAGTATCCAGTGGACCATTGACATAACATACAGCTGTGTGTTTGTCGCAAATAAGTCTGAATCTGCACATTTATTTAATGATCTGATAGGTTAAAAAGTGCCTCTTTGCTTGGTGCTGGTAAATGTAGTTAGAGGCATAGATGATGCTGAGCAAGGTCATGGGCTACTGAAATGCAGAATTGTATCAGAAACACTTGCAGAGTGCTTGCAGAGTGCTTGGTTCCTTACTATTCCTCCTACACCACTTCTCTTTTCTTTTGCAAGGGCTCATTGAATTAAACATGGAAAAACATGTCCTGGGAGGTATTTTGATGATTTAGGAAATTTAGTACTACCCTATAATTTTTTAGCCATGTTTTTCCTACTTTGCATTTCTATATAAGACAATAAGTTTAAGAATAATTTGCACACTTAAATGCTTTCCCCTCTAATTTACATTTCCACTTAAACAAAGCTGATAAATCACTCTGCAACCAATAGTCAGAGTTGGTATCTTCTGCCATCAGGCTCTCATGTAACTCTCCTATGCTAACAAAACCAATATGTCAAGGTGCCTGTCACTCTTTTTGGCTGCTCTAATGTATTGACAGCACCTAAATGTCTCTTTGGATTTGATGGCTGGCATATGCAGGGCTGGTGAAGGGCTTTGCTCAGCATCATGGGGATGTTCAAAAATCTTTTTAGGAGCCTTTTACAATTATCTCCTTTTTCAGTGTGGAGAAAATCCTTCTACAGTGTAGATCAGGACACTTTTCTTCAAGTCAGTAAAAAACTATCATCTGACTTCAGATTTGGATCTGAACCATGGCATTTATAAGTTTTTTGGAAGGAGGAAGGATGGTGCTCAGTAGTATTGGAGATGGTGAAATTCCCAGGTATTGTGCTGCTGAAATGGAGTAGAGCAGAATTTACACTCTTTTCTTTACCACTCCTTCTTAGGACACAGAGCTCTTCTATTTGCCTCTGGTGTTTTGCAGAACATAGCTGAAACATCAGAATATATTTGTTCCTTTATTTCTGATAATTTTATACCAACAAGTAAAGCTCCAAAGAGGCAGAAATTCCCTGTTAGTTTATATATCCTGTAATCCCTGATTTGTCATATTTGCTTTGACAAGTACATAAGATGAGTACAAATAACTTAGGTATTAGTGATCCAAAATCTTACTGTGATTAACAGGTACCTGGTTTCTTCCTTGAAAAACACGTCTGAAATCAATATGGGATGATATTAGAGAGAACACATAATTTTTGGAGTGTTAAACTCTACATCCCTATTAATCGTAAAACTAGCACCTAATAGCTTGAAATTAGAAATTAGACAGCAAGGGAAGCACATTGTTTTGGCATTAAGTAGAAATTTTAAAAAATGCTTTAATTCCCAATGCATTTCAGAAAACTCTGAGATGTATCTTAATCCCAGATCCACAGGGACCAGCTGGACCAACAGACTTTATATGTGACTAAATTTTCTAGAACTCATAAACTTTCCAAGACATTTTTAATTGCTCAAAGGAGGAAGAGCAGTTATTGGGGGAGAGAATGCTGGCTCATATCTTTTGAAAGCTTATATTTTCTTCAGGTAAGTGTTTTCGCTCTGTCTCAGCAAATCAGTATCTTTTTTTTTGTTTGTCTGTTCAAACACCCTGCCTTGGTTGGGAACAAGACAGTCAATTAGGGTAGGTAGGTAATCACCAGGGATTAGATCCACTTGTAATTGGGAGCGTTAATTTGACAGGAAACACTTTCTTTAGGGAAGAAAGAAAAAAAAAAAAANAGTGCTGTGCTGAGATTTCCAGTGCCTGGAGCAGAACATGTCAGTGTCTCAGTTCCAAGGGTGGGGAAGTCCGTAAATCAGAGGGAAAGCTGCTTTCTGTGGGAATACTGAACCTGTGCTTCGGTGACGCATATGAGAATTAAAGATTCCCAGAAGACTTGAAACTGTTTTCAAAAGGTGCAGAGCTTAATTACTAGAGGGGTTGTTCATTATCAACACTGAAAGGCTCAGTGTGGATCCTTTTGTGGGCTATGATGTGAATATTAAGTGTCAGACACCCTGAATACCAGACTGCCAGACCTTCTGGGCAAAACAAGCTGCTTTTTAGCAAGATGTCTCATTGGAGGCAGGTTCTTCCTCGCAGTTTACACTTGCTGTGGGGTACCTGCTACCAACTGAACTTTCACACTCTTCATATGAGTGCAATGTGGTGCATTTTCACTCCAGGGGAAGTTACTGAACTGAAGGGTAGGGTGAGCATCTATGAGCCACAGTCTGGAAGAAGAGTAAGTTACCTCATGCTTTCTGTACGGTAAGAGCATCTACACAGAGTGTAAGTGAATTGTAGCTGGCATGTGGCAAATCCCAACCCCAAAGTGCTGCAGCAACTCTGACAGAGCTCTTTATGAAGACAGGTTTGCAATGACATATTTGCACAAAGTCTTGAGATCAAGTGATGCAAACTTTGCCACCTTTGCCACTCTGCTACAGTTCATGGGCACTTGGCAATAAAAAGAGTGGGCACAAGGCACAAAATGCCCAAAATGCAGTGACTTTCTCTTTTAAAGATACTCTTTATTTTTCTGCCCGTGAAGCCCAACGGAGCTCAAAAGCACGGCTCAGTGCCTGTTCTCCGGGGCTGCATTAGGCAAAGCACTGACAGCAGGTTGAGGGAGGTGATCCTGCACCTCTGCTCTGCCCTGGTAAGGCACATCTGAGTGCCATGTGCACAGCTTGGCCACTCACAGCAAAAGAGATATGGATGTACTGGAGATCAAAAAGATGATTAATAGAATCAGAATCACAGAATATATCAAACTGGAAGGGACTCATAAAAATTATCAAGTCCAACTCCCTGCTCCTTGCAGGACTACCTTAACCTTAACCTTAACCTTAACCTTAACCTTAACCTTAACATTATCACTGGAAACATTGCTTCTTGAACTCTAGCAGGTTTGGTGCCCTGACCACTTCCCTGGTGGGCCTGTTCCAGTGACCCTCTCAACTAAGAACCTTTTCCCAATGTCCAATAAGAATTTCTTCTGATACAGCTTTATTCTATTTCCTCATGCCTTATCACTGGTCACCAGGGAGAGGAAAATAGCACCTCTCTCTCCACTGGCCCCCTTGAGGAATGTTAGACTGTGACACGGGCACCCCTCAGCCTTCTCTCCTCCAAGATGAACAAGCCAAGTGACCTCAGCTGCTCCTCGTAAGTCTTGCTCTTGACGCCTTTTACCAGCTTGGTCACCCTTCTTGGGACACGTTAGGATGAACAAGCGCAGAGTGAGCTGGGAGTTTACCATTCCCCCAGTTGTGATCTTCCAAGACAAGGTTCTAGGTGTACCACGGCCCATAATTGGTGCTAAAGGCAGAGGTGGAGCAGGGAATAAATGTCTCCGTTTGTCTACATCCTTCTTTGTGAGGTGACTAATCTCATCAAGTTATGCAGCAATGTTATCACTGTCCATTTTTCGTTGTTAATGTATTTTAAAAAGTGGCCTTTTTGTTGTCCTTCACAGCTATGCCCAGCTCTGACTGACCTTTGTCCACATGGATTTTCTCCCTACAGTGGCTAATGGCATCCCTGTAGTCTGTCTGAGCCACCTGTCCTTGCTTCCAATGTCCATAGACTTTCTTGCTCTATTTGAGTTCTAAAAGATCCCTCCTCAGCCAAGCTGGCCTTCTGTACTTCTTGGGGCATCACACACACAAAAGCAAGTTGCAAGAGCTGTGACTGTTCAGCCTGGAGAGAAGGCTCCAGTGGAATCTTTTCTGTGTGGATAAATACTTGACAGGAGGGAATGAAGACAAGGGAGCCAGACTCTTCTCACCAGAGTCCATTGACAGGAGTAAAAGCTAAGGACACAAACTAAAAGAATAGGAAATCATGTTTAAAAGGAAAAACAATTTTCACAGTGAAGGTGCTCAAACACTGGTACAGGTTTCCCAGAGAGATTGCAGTGTCTATCCTTGGAGATACTTAAAACCAACCAGACATGGTCCTGGACAGACAACTCTGCTTGGGAAGAGGGACTAGACCAGAAGACCTCCAGAAGTCCCTGCTAACCTCAGCTATTGATTTTGTAATTGTGTATGATGACTGAACGGAAGCCCTGCATCTCCTGTTCCTAGATGACAAGGGCTGGTTTTCCTCCTGATTTTTCTCATATTTTGCTACCACAGGCCCTTTTAACATTGAGTTCTCATAACATCACTACCACAATGACATCACAGGTGCTGCTACATCCTATCAGGTATGCTGATGTGCCCTGTATTGCTCTGTCCTGCCAACTCACTGGACTCTTAAGCCCTTTTTATGTTCCTACAGGGTCTCAGAAGCTGAGTGCCCAACCTGCTCTTATAATCCTGTGCTTTATCTTAGCTGAACCTAAGAGATTCATGGCAATAACAAAAGGAGGAATAGGTATTCCTTTTATCGCATTCTCTACAATGAGGGAGAGAGACATCATTTTCCAGAAAGATAAATTAGATATGTTTTATGCTGATGAAACACTGAAACTACCATCTTTCCTTGTGCTGGAGGTGCAGGATGTGATGATAAGAGTGTTTAACATCCTGAGCTAAAAAATATGTATCTGTGCAGGTGATAGTTGCCTGTCTTGCATGCCTGTTTGGTCTGTGCATATGACTGGTTTCTGCTTGCTTCCTGGAGAGCTGTGACTCAGAGCTGGGAGGGACAGGGAAGTAGTGGATCTCTGAGGGAGAAAGGCGCTACCACCGAGGGGTGGCAGGAACTCCAGCCTAACCAAAGAAAGAACATGGCAGGTGAGGGAACAGCAGCCATAGAGAGCACTGTAGGTGGTCAAAACAGCAGAGAAGGAGACCATCCTGTTGATTTCAAAAATATGTCAGCAAGGATCTTGCATGTCCTCTGAGGCTGATATTGGAGTTGAGTCAAGGGATTATGCCTGCAGAAGCCCTTTGTTCAGAATCCTTGTGCAAAAAAGACTCAGCCAGGTTCGATAGCACAGAGAGATATGTTTCATTCACTCTGTTTCTGCTGGCTGTGTGCAATGCTGGAAGTGTCTTCATTTCTACTCTGGTCCCATGACTGCCCAGTAAACAATGAGCACAAGATGTGCAGACACGAAGCAGGCACTTGCAAGAGCTGTCCAAAAGGTACCCAGAGCAGGCATCATGACTATTCAGACCCTCACACAGCCTAAAATATGCATGAGCTGCTGTGGCTTGAGCCGGCTCTACAATCCTGAGTTTTCAAAAAAACATTTTTGGGGAGCACTGATGGCAGGAGGAATGTTCTAGGACAGGATTACTTTTCTTGCTTGCTTCACACTGATTCAAAGTGTTTGGCATGAAACACTGTGAATCACTAAGCTTGCTGCTGTGTAAGAATTACACTGGCATGATTATGCCTCATGGTTCTTGATGCTATTTTTCCTTTGTAAAAAGGCTCCTCCCCATATCAAATACAAAAAGACTCAAATCCATGGTACAACAAATGCGATGAAAGTGAGGATTGGAAAGTAGTGCCTTAACAAGAATGAAAAAAGGTTTGTTCAGCAGTGGAGTCTGTTCCCTCAGGACAACCTCGTGTTGCAACACAGGTTTATCTCTTGCTCCAGATGCTTCTCAGCACAAAACGCCTGTCCCTAGTGTGCATAGCATTTGCTTAGCTGGGTGCAAACTATTCCAAAGGTGTAGTTAAAATCTGAGGAAGAGGAAATGTGGTTTAAAGCCTGAAGCCAGAGGACTTAAAGTTCAGATTCTTTGGTGTTACAAAGAAAGGGGAATTCTTGGTGAGAACGGTCTACAAGCTTCCGTAAAACTGGGTAATTTCCTCTTGAAACCTCAGTAATTCAACTCCTGTCTAATAAAATCAAAATATTTCTAGTAAGATTTCCCCTATTAAAATATTTTTAATAAATTGTTTAAACCTAAATCAGAATGTTTCTTTTTTAAGAAGCCAAATGTTTTATTATTCTTTAGTGTGATAACTCATTATCCTTCATTTCCCTATTAGCATACTGATTTATGTGAGGTGTAGTCTAGGTCCCCTTTCAATCCTACAGCTTGGGCTCCCAGGAGCAATGTATTTCCCACAACAGGCCGTGGATTTCATGTGGCTCATTGGTGGTTACTCAGATTTCAAAGAATGAAAAATTAAGATTTCCAAGTACAAGGTTCTTCAAGGCATCTTACCACTATGAGAAAAAGATAGTGGTGAACATAAATAGTTTAAAAAAAAAAACAAAAAACATTTAATGTTCATTAAGTAAAAGGAAGATATTTTATGAACATTAAAACATTTCATCTAAACCAAAATATCTCAACAAAATTGCTGAGGTTGCCAGTAGAAATTATAAAAACATATAGCCACAACTGTTTTGTAGATTTTAAAGTTCTTCTCTGATTAGAGACAAAACCAAACTGGAAACTTGTGTTCCACAGGACTGGCCCACTGATCAGTTGCTACTAGTCCTCCTTGCTGATTTAAATGCTGGTTCCATCAAAGATCATCGGGAACTCATGAAATAGAAAAATTGCAAAACATATGTGTCTAGAGTAAGATTTGATATATTTTCAACAAACTTATAGTCTACTAGAAGTCTATCTACTAATGAGATAATTAATTGCTTTCAAAATATTTGGGTGAAAAAGATATATCTTAGCTTATACATAAGATTATGGAATATTCTGAGTTGGAAGAGACCCGCAAAGATTGAGTCCAACTCTTAGGTGAATGGCTCATATGGGGATCGAACCCACAACCTTGGCATTATTTAAGAACATTCTCTATCTGATATATCCTTACAGTCCAAAATCTTTCTAGATTTTTTTTTTCAGGAGTAAAACCACTTGCCTTTTTAGAGTTTTCCACTTGCTCTTAAATGGCTTTTCCCAAGCTCTTTACCAGAGAGAAGATGACCTCCTTCGCTAAACCCTACCATCTGCCACATTTACAAATAATTTTACTTTGGCCAAGGTGTAGTTATACCTACAGACACAATTTGGGTTTTACCTGTATAAACAAGATCAAAATAATTTCATAACTCATTAGGGAAGCATATGACAGCTTTAAACATTTGCAATTGTAGAATAGTTCCTTTGGTCATGATGTTAATATGATCTGGCCTGCTACACACAAGAAAGAAAGAACATCTGAAGAGGGTACATTGTAATTTGGATTGTAATTATGGTATAGGCAAAGCCAAGAGGAGCAGAGAAGGAGCAGTGTTCGTGCTGGTTATGGGGTGCCATCCACCACGGAGGAAATTCTAGGTGAGGCTAAGGTGAATTTAGGACACCTTCAAGTATCCATTTTACGTGTTGCTACTTGCTCTTTGTTGTATGAGAACACTTGGTACCCAGCTCCTGGTGCTCTTTGTGCGAGCAAACACAGCCACTGCACCAAAAAGCATCCTGAATACAAAGAACATAAAATTATCTTTTCAAGACATTCAACAAGTCATTGCCCTGTCTTGTAGAAC
>WEIT01027145.1:14471-65044 GCA_013389985.1 Dryoscopus gambensis
TAAGGGGATCAGAATAGTAAATCTAATAGAAAATATCTTAAGATCTTTGCTGAATTATGAAATTCAGGCTCAGCTGTTCCTAGCATGTGAGGTCTGTTTTGTTTGACCAAGAGAAAACGCGGATCAGAGGAATACACACTTTTAGAAAAATAAGAATGAATCCTGTACAAACCCGAAATGTCCTTATTCTTGTTCTAGTTCAAGGTCTAACACTAAAAGCACAGGCTGACAAGGTTGGCATGGTTAGTGTAGAAACGTTAGAGGAACAACTTGAGAAAATTGCAGAAGGGACAAGATAATTGTTGCCCAGTTCCTTTTCCGTCTCATTTACTGCATGAATACATTATGATGAAAGCTCAGTTATTCTGTCCAAGACATTGGTATATCTTATATGGACAATTAACCAGGCTGCATGTTATCTGCTAAAAATCCAGTGATCTTGGAGAAGAATATGCTAACTCTCACAAGAAGATTGTGCTACCTTCAAAAACATGTTTTCTTTACATAGAATGGTTGTCACAAGACTTACTCTTTTCAGTGTGTCAGTTGGCTTCATTATAGTGTTCTTGATAGTAAATTGTGATTAAACTGCAGGATCCACAAGTGGTTCAGCAGCAGGGTTATAGAGTACTGAATTATGAAGGACACAGTGTTAAATCTATCAAAACATAAAGGAGTAAAAATATCCTTTCATTATAAATTAACAATGAGATGTTAAACATTAGAACTGTCTAGAAAAGCAAATCAGGCATTCTGGGAAGCATATTAAATAGTTGTAGCCCACTTTTATGCTGCCCTGAAACATGGCAACTCATTGCATGTTCTTTTGCCTGGTAGGGAGTCTGGATAGCAAATGTAAATGGGGAAAATGCTAAATTTGCTGTAGAACTGAAAGCTAGATTTTTTAATGAGGTTTAGAAATGATAATGTTATTTTTAAACTAGGTAATTTTAATTTACTTTTAATATTTTAATTTTATTGAATTTAATTTCCAGCAATGAGTACTGATTACAGACTGTAGGTGTCCTATGAACATCAACTAGGAATTCAAAGCAAGATAAAACAGTTATGCCTCTCACTCTGCAAATACTCACACACAGCATTAAGTCCAGTCCTATTCATGTCAGGGAAATTCTCAATCACACTGGATTGATAATCAATAAGATCTTCATGGAAGAGATATAATGTCATCTGGAGAAGCAAAGATTGTAGGTACATCTTTCAGAGAAATGCTCTGAAATGCGTGATCACCGTGGAAGACTCTCCTAAAAGGAATTCTTTTTTGTTGACATGACTACTAATTATTGTTGTTAAATGCTATAGGAGATCCAAAGATTGGAGAGTTTAGAAAGATTCGACTCTGAAAGATTAAACCTTACTTAACAATAGGGATAAAGATGTTATAGAGGTTTTATTCATGAGGTTTTGGTTTGTGAGAGTTAATACACATCTTATGAAAAACACGTCAAGCAATACAACAGGATACAGCCTTGGACAGTTTGTGTCCAAAACCAAATGTTATCTATGGGTAGAAAATTTCCGGTCACAGTATTTTTCACTCTTTATCTAACCGTTTCATTGTAATAAGAGTTGTATGACCAAAAACTATCACTTATTTTAAAAAATATGTTATTATAGCTTCACCCACGCACATAATTAGACCTTACTTTATAGAGATAGACAATTTGGCTACTCCAAACAGATTGTGTTTTTCCCAAGGGAAAAGAAGTTTCTATAGATTTATATAATTGTTTCTAAATTAACCCAGTCATTTTGAAGCTTATAGCATTAAGATTTTCAGGATAAGTTTTTTTAACTCCAGGTTGCCAATATACTTCTAGGGGTACAAATAGTGTAGTATGCTTAATAAAAAATAAAAAATGCTGGTTTTCTAACTAATATGTAACATTTATGATGGATCTATTTCCAGACCAACATACAGTGTGATTCCTCTTGGTGTTGGAAAAATTCCAGCCTAATATCCACCTCTTTTTAATTGGGTTTGAAAAGGGCCAAAGAAAGTTTTTGAACATCAGATTCAGTGCTTTGAAGTGGCCTGATAATTTACCTCTCCCATACCAAAATTTCTGAGGATTAACCAGATATACACATTCAGTTGTATTAGGGGTGGGTTATGCATAAAAAGGCCCATAAAATTTTTAATTTACAAGAAATTTATGTAAGTTCAGACCTTGCCCAGGTGGCCTTTTTTGATGACACCAAATTCACCATTACACTTATGCCTTATCAAAATAAGATCTCATTAGAGTTTAAATCATGATAGTTCACACTGGAAATACATTGACAACAAGCAGACTGAACTGTCTCAACAAGCAAACAAGCTAAAGAAAATTAAGAAACGAGATTAACTTTTGTTAAAAAAGTGATTTTTTTCTTCGCAGGAAGGCAGATTTTCAACCAAATGTTTCAACAAAGGAAAAAACCCTGAAGTAATTTTCATAGGGAAGTGGACTTTAAAGGATGTTTTTTTTTAACCTTTTTTTCTAGAGTATAAAAAAAAAGAATAAAGCTCGTCCATATCAGCTTCACAGAAACAGAAGCTTTAGTGTGGGTTTCTACAACCTCAGTACTAACGGGTTACACAGATAAGGGTAAAACATCTTTATTTAAACAGGATAGTAAATGTGTATGAAGTGTGGAAGCAAATGAAGGGTATTGTGGGACCAGGAGAACTAAACTAACTAAGGAGTAATTTTACTAATCTTTTCAGTACCAAAACTTTATTATAGCTAGGAATCGACCATCAGCCTCTAGAAATAACATCAAAGGATATTTTAATAATATCTTGCATTTCAAACATATAATATTCTCAGTACCCTCTTTGGCTAACAAGGTCTCTAAGAAATAGGAGAATTGCAAAGGCAAAAGTAAAGATTAAGTTGCATTAATAACTTAACCCACCAGCAGATCCACTCCCCAGGCTTGGCAATTAGTGCAAAGGGATGCAGAGGCATCACTTGTTTCCCTCAGTGGGGGAGTGACTCTGGTTAGTGCTAATGGCACACAGAACTTTGGTTCATGCTGGACTGAAATTGGAATTTTTAAATATTTCTGAACAAAATTCCATTCACGCTAGTGGCTAACGTGTTATTCAGAGGGGCTCTGTTGGAAGTTATTGCATTTTCATTTTTTGGGGAAAGGTGAAGGATTAAATCTCTGCAGAAGATACTGTAACCAATTCTCATACATAATTGCATATGCATAGAGTGAGTGAGGATCTCTGTTGCAGAGCAGAAATTGAATTGAGGGGGCCACCTAATAAAATTACATTTGATTATTGCAATCTTGAGTATTTAATTACAATTTTTAACCCATGGGCTCTCAGACTCCCCCAGTGGAGCTATAATCAAACTGTGTCCCTATCGGGAGCAAAAATCCAGCATTCATAACAAAAAAAGTGACGGCAGTAAATGGCAGTGGTTTTTACAAGAGATACCAACATGAAAATGCTTGAGGCTGCTATGGCAAGAGATAAATACCTTGCAAAATCAGGATGAAGAAATGCTTTAACCATGTCTTTGCTGCAATGTATGCTACTTTGTCACACTGGTTAAATTTTGTTCTGGCACCATTCAGATTGCAGGGTTGTCAGAGCTACGGTCTGAAATCAAAGTCTTAGCCAGGCAACCTTGTCTTTTTTTGGGTGCAGGTGGTAGGGCTCAGATTCCCTGGTAATCCTGGGGTGTGGAGCCAATCTGCTGTTTCAGTCTCCAGGCTGATACCACACAGGCTCTGTGAATACTGAAGGAGGAGAAAAGACCATCCATTTTCTCCCCAAAAACAGGAAACAGGTGAATGTCCTTCCAGAAAGAGCAGCTCTGTAAGGGAAAAGGAAGGTAGACTTGCACTGTGAAAGTTAGAGATGAAGAAGTACCCTCAGGCAAGTGTTAAGACAGAAGGGAAATAAAACAGGGAGACATGGGATAAATGGGTAATCCAGTGCCACCAGTTCTCAGTTCTGGGGTATTTTGGGGGTGGGGAGGGGGAAGGAGAAATAAAAAATCACTGCATCTTTGTATCTCTGAACTTTTCTGGTAGAAAAGCTCTTGTGTTACCAAGCTATTGTTTGTCTTCTACAGCTTCTCCTTTCCAACTCTTTTTCTGCTACTATGTAGGATATGGTAATGCACAAAACATACTTTCACTACCAAAGTGGGGAGAATGCCAATCACACAGCAAAGTCTTCACCTGCAGCAGCACAGACCTTTTGGAACCCCTTTTCTTTGTTCTTAAAACCAGAAGAACAGCCAGCATAACTCAGCCCAAGGGGTTGCCTGGTCCCTCCTCCTGGCTTTGCCTCAGAAAGTACCTAAAAAGCATATCCAGATAAACTTCACTGCACATATTCCAGCATCCAGTAATCTGCAGCTCAGACACCTGCTGAAGCAGTGCTGATGCCTCTGTGTGTAACTGTCCTCACTGGATTTTCCAGCTAAGAAATCTCCACTATTTACATGAACCCTCTTTTTCCCCACATCATCCCTTTCTCACTGGAGAGCACAGTATTGTTCAAAATCTGCCACGTAGTGTGGCATGTACCCAGAGGATAAAACCAGCTTTATTTCCATCCTTGAGGCTGACCAAATTACAATAATTTACCACCTCCTAGACTCTGCACGCTGTTTTAGTTGCCCGAAGCAGACAATGTATTCACTCCATGATGATAAACTTCAAGAAGAACGTCTGAGGTAATTTCAATAGAAAAATCTCTGATTAAAAAAATGTCTAAACAAAGAAACAACGTGCCTTGCACAAAGAGGTTCTAATCAATACTTTTGCAAAAACGTTTATTATTTCTAAATTACCACATGTTGTCTGATGAAAATAGGATTGTGAAAAAGAAAAAAAAATCCGTTTGACATGTGGACACGTTCAGTCTATAGAGGATAGGAACTTTAACAGAGTAAGGATTGTTTCCTACACCAAGGATATTTATGCTGGCAGTAATCTTCCTAGGCATCTGAAAGTTAGGATATTTTACTAGCTGTCTTCTTTACTTACATCACTTAACCCATAAAAGTTGTGTTTGCTCTTTACTTTAAAATGTACACTTGCTTTCCTTCCCCTTCTTCCATCGGGCAAGAAAAAAGTACTAGTTGGGGAACTCTTTTTACTTAAAGTACACAAAGATCTTTCCTGATCAATATTTCTATTGACATTTCTACAGTCATTAACATTTTGTGTTTGTTGTTCTCATAGCCTTCACTTGTTTGTATGTGAAATAAAGCATGTTTCCCCCCTAAGACTGATAAGTTAAGTTTGAGCAGTGTGTGTTATATTCTGGTACCAACTGCATTCAAACCAGACTATGACATTAGATGACCATCAGATAAAATGTAATCATCTGTGTTGTGTGTGTGTTTTAGTTTTTAAAAAACAGTAGTCAAAATATTTACTAGTAAGTACAGGGACCAATTCAGCACATGGAGATAGTCTGAGTATTTTAGAGGGAAATCCACATATTGGAAAAGAATAAATTATTAAGCCAAAGTCAAAAAGTATTTGCATTTGAATTCAGTGTTAAACCTAATTTACCTTTTCTTTGTATGTGTTTCTGAAATGAGGAATGACAAAAATGCAGGTTTCTGACACTGGAAAATTGGACCTCTTCACATTTTGCACACTAATTCAATAGATATTCTCATGTTACAGTTACATATAACATTTGCCTCTTACTTAAAGAAAAGTACTATGAAAAGAAAAAAACTTTCACTGTACACTACCAGTTAACATGAAAGTTTTTAGTTTTCTTAGAAGACTAAAACTCCTTTCTGAACAGACTAGTTTACACTGTGAGTTTACTCACATTTTTAAAAAAACTATCTTTCAACTCCGCTGTCTGTATATATCCATATATCGATATATTCATATATATCCATATATATCTGCAGATACTCCCCAGCAGGATTCCTGCCTTCAACTCTGGGTCCTCTAGCATGAGAAGGACGTGGACCCAGAGGAGGGTCACAAAGGTGGTCAGAGGGGTGGAGCATCTCTCCTGTAAGGATAGGAGGGAGTTGTGGCTGTTCAGGCTCAAGAAGGGGAGGCTCTGGGAAGACTTTACAGCACCTTCCAGTACCTAAAGAGGCTACAAGAAAACTGGTGAGGGACTGTTCACAAGGACATGGAGTGATAGGACAAGGTGGAATGGCTTTAAAATGAAAAAGGGTAGGGTTAGATTAGCTACAAGAAATTCTTTACTGTGAGGGTGGTGGTTGCCCAGAGAGGCTGTGGAAGCCCCATCCCTGGAGGTGTTCAAGGCCGGGCTGGATGGGGCTCTGAGCAACCTGGTCTAGTAGAAAGTGTCACTGCCCATGGCAGGGGGAATGGAATGAGACGACCTTTAAGGTGCCTTCCAACCCAAGCCATTCTATGATCGTACAGACCTGTGAACAAAAGCTGTTACCTTCTCTGTGAGAGCAAATAGAGCTTAGATTCGGTCAGGGCTAAATGTCTCAGAATGGCCACTAAGGACATTGTAAATGGTCTTTTCCTCAATATATTTCTACCTTCTAAAAAATGAGAAGGGTGATATAATGTGCGTACTAGATCTTTATGTTCATTTACATCAAAATTTATTGGTTTAACAAAATGGAAATTATCTTAAAAATAAGAAACAGATTTGATTATTTTCTTTGGGCAATTCCTTGGAATTAGTAGAATTACAGGTTTATTGTGACCCTTCCAGACTTACACACAGCACAACAAAGTCTGATTTGCAACCTGTTTACAGCACACAGACAATACAGTGCACTAACCAGAAGGAAGGAAATCAGTGTAGCTGATTAACAAAAGGCATTAGAGGACAACCTGAAACTATTATTGGATACTTCTACTCCATGTTTTTGCTCTGCTTGTTCTGATTTGCCACACAATAATAATAGCAATAAGTAACTTGACATTTCCATAATGTTGTTCTTCCTTAGCTCAGAATGGTTGTTTCCAGGTTTACTTCAGATAAAACAGGTCAATACCCAGCAGACCGAGGGCAATCAGGTCAGAACTACTCATACAAGACTTCATTTTCAAGTGTGTTCTCGATGTTATCAGTAGCACACAACCCTACCTTCACCTGCTTTTAATTCCTCTGACTAAATGGAGCAAGAGGAAGTCTCTGGATTGGATACGAAATAGCTCTGGGAGAATATACTTCTGATCTTTTGTTGGTGTTGTCTTTAATTTGCCATTTGCTACTAGCTAATCCTGCAGGTTAACAACTCAGCAAAGAGAAAGCCAGTTAAGAAGTGGAATATGAAGATAAACTAGGTTTTAAGGAATATAAACTATTGCTTGCCCATGCAAATAGTACATGTGCATCAACCACCTCATTCTTAGGCTGATAAACCTTCTGCGGCACAAATGCAAATCAAATCAGGTTATTCAAAATATTTCTGATTTAATTATTTTCACAAGTTCAAAATGTTTGTAATGCAATTATGTGTTACTATAATCTCTGTCTCTCAAGGTCTCTGTTGAACTCCATGACAAAAATTTCCTTTGGCCCTGCTGGAAGAGGACTGAGACCTGCACTGAGGGCTTTGGAAAACTTAGTAATCTGGAGATTGCATGCAAGTTTTCTATAGGCATACAATTAAGTCTGTGTTTACTGAAACAAATAAGGTTGGGCTTACTATGAATTTGTGCCATGGTCAGATGAATCCTCAGGGGTTCTTGGCAGCACAGGTTCAGACTGAAACTTTAGGCAGAGAAGTTAAAGTTGCAGCATTTTCCTTAACTATCATATCACTGTAGGCTCTCTCTTATATGGCCTCACATCCTCCCACTGCTATTAATCCTGTAGGGACATAAAATGTCTCAGAGTTTTAACTGCTGACAAACATGTTAAAAAACCAATAATGCCTCCAAAACAGAAGGAAAGATCCCACAAGCCTTGTTTCTTTAGGAAAGCAGAGGTTAAGACCATATCTACTAAACTTGTTTACTTTTTGATTCCTTGTATTTTTTTTTCAGGAGGCTCAGGACAAAATAATGACAATCCTGATAAGTTGCATTTTACCCATTGAATTGCTATTCCCTGTGTAGCAATTCTTGGTTAGAGACTCACGCTTGTGATTCATCAGCTGGAAAATTCCTACTTCATCTTACCTAGCAACATGAGTTCTCAGGACACAGCTGATGTGCTTGGATTTACCTTCAGATGTAGAAAAGGATCAGATGCCCTGCAGCCAGTAGGAACACAACCTTTGCAAGAGCTGTGCTGCCGACAGGGGAAGCAGCACAGGGGAAGCAGCAGGGGAGGAAAGAGTATTGGAAGGAAATTTGGAGTTGAGACACATCTCTTGCTTTAGCAGGGTGAACCCATAGGAATTTCAATAGAGCAGCAAAACCTGTTGCCTGCAGTGAGATAACTTTGAAGAAACAGTTGTGAATGGAAACCCATGGGAATTTCTTGTCCTTTAAGCAGGTTTTTCTTGTATACAGAATAACCTGGCCCCTTATTACTACTCTCTTTCTTGTTATCTCCCATGCACACAGAGGACATAAATATCGTTGAAATGTCAGTCTTGATCATCATCAGCTGTTCACTCTCTCTGAGCTACAGACTACATTTTCACATGCAACCCCTTCTGATATCCCAGGACATTTCACTGAACTTAAATGTGTCATCTAATAACATCACAGAACAGACAGAATTAAGGATTAAAGGCAGAGCTGTTGAAAAAATTGTATTTTCTAAAAAAAAGTAAAAAAAAAATTTAAAAAATCTGTATCTCTATTGATTTGAAGTTGACGCTCATTTAGGTCCCAAATAGAAATAAATTGATATTAAAAATATTGTTATTTCTACTGAGCTGGAAAAGAAATAAGGTTTATGGTATTTGTTAAAAAAGCAGTATCTTTTTCTTTGTTCATTATTATCCTAAGCCATGCATGGAATATAAATCTTTCTAATGTTTTCCACTGGAAATTCCTCTTTCTCTCCACAACACTTGGAAATTTTGAAATAAAATAATACAGCTACCATCTTTTTCCCAAATATTTTTGTACTGAAGCATTTATCAGTGTTACCTGTGCCTCTAGCTAAATCTATTCTAGAAATAGGAATTTTCTAATAGAAAACAAAACACCAGTCACCACACCACTCACTTCAAATAATGTCACTCGGCACTTAAGATCAATCAGCATCTCATCTCAGATTTAGACCAATTCAGTACCAAGAGCTTTACTGAATTTTATGTTATAGGGGTTTGGCACATCAAATCAAAGTTTTGAGTCCAATGTAACCTTTGATCAGTGGTGACCCCAAAATGCTGCCCACCAGTCAAATGCAGATGTGAAACTTCAGAACTTCACTCAGTTCCAGAACTTCACTAAGTGAATGAGTTCAGTTTTCAGATCTGTTTTTCATGAGAATCTGTTCTTTTGCTATTTAATATCATTCAGTACTTTCGAATAAAAAATTCAGATTACAATTCTTTCTAATAAAGAATACAGAATTAATTTAGCAAGAGGGTTAGCAGGAAGGCTATTATATAAGGTTTGTAAAATAAAGTCAGAACCAGTGACTAATAAAATTATTTTCTTGCAAGTCTATGCCCCTTTCTACTACGATCTTTAAATATAATTATTGAAATTTTTAATTTCAATGAATTATATTTAAATATAAATATAAACCACCTGCTGGTTTTGGCTGCGGTAGAATTACTTTTCTCCATAGTTTCTGTGTGGATGGGGCTGTGTTTTGGACTTGTGCTGCAAAGAGTGTTGATAACACAGGGACATTCCTGTTACTGCCCAGCAGTGCTGACACAGAGTCAAGGCCTTTTCTGCTCCTCACCCCACCAGTGAGGAGGCCGAGGGTGCACAAGGAGCTGGGAGGGGACACAGCCAGGACAGCTGACCCCAACTGACCCAAGGGACATCCCACACCATATGGCATCGTGCTCAGCTCATAAAGCTGTGGTGAGAAGAAGGAAATGGGGAATGTTCTGTGATGGCGTTTGTCTTCCCAAGTCACTGTTATGTGTGATGGAGCCCTGCTTCCCTGGGGGTGGCTGAACACCTGCTTGCCCATGGGAAGTGGTGAATGAATTCCTTGTTTGGCTTTGCTGGCATGTGTGGCTTTTGCTTTACCTATTAAACTGTCTTTATCTCAACCCATGATTTCTCTCAGTTTTACCCTTATGATTCCATCCCCCATGCCCCTGGCACCAGGGCAGAGTGAGCAAGGAGCTGTGTGGGACTGAGTTGCCGACTGAGATTAAACTACAACAATCTTCAATATTCAAAATTAACACTCCTCATCTTCACATAGAGACTTACATCCCCAGACATATTTTCAAAGACTTTTTTTCCAAGTAGTAATATGGAAATACTGAACCAAAACTCTGCTAGGAGAACTGGAAGGACACAATTTCGTTCTTCAGATTCAATCATACTTGAGTGACTTCAGGAAAATGATAAACCACTTTTCACAGTGGATTTAACTGATGACTCTTATTAAAAGACAGTTTCAGCATCTTACTACAGTGAAGTTTAGAAACGGTTTTATTTCTAGCCTTAATGTGTTTAAAGATAACATCATTTTTTTCTGATGCCACTATTTCTTTTAGAATAAATAGCTCTTCACAATGCTCATGCTGATCCCCAATGCATAATTATAACCTCCCATCTCATCATAACGTTCATTCTGTGAGGAAAAATAATCTTCACTAAGTGTCATCACATTTGTCCTACAAGACTTAAGTTAGAAAGTCTGCTCCCTACATGGACCATGACCTGGTTTGATGGTTGAATTGCTCTGTTATTAGCATTTGATAATTTGGGAATAACTAAATCTTGAGTATATATGGAAACTTAAGGGCATAATATGCTGTATTTTCTCAGGGATGAAGTGTATCTTTCCTGTCCAGTGCAAAACTGTCTCCTTCATTTTTCTCTTTTCCCTCCTGCCATAGCATCATAATCCCCTGACTTTTGCATTCAAAAGCCAAAAAAGTTAGTGACAAAAAGAACTAAAGATTTTCATATATGAGGGTGATAGTCACAGGAATAAATTTGGAGTATGTTAGACTTCTTTTTACTATTCCACATAATTTAACATAATTTCTACAATTGCTATTTATGTTTTTATGCTGTAAAAGTAATAACTTCAATGTCTTTTGTGTGGAGCGTACAGTAAATCTTTTCCCAAGTACTCAGAAGACACTGCAGTCTTAGGTCTCTTGGTTGATTTCAACCACATTAAAGAGTAAAATAACTGGACTTGGAGAGATGTATTCTCTGTACTGATGAATAGTTTTGGTAAGGATTACTGGTAGGAGAACTATTCTCATTTTTGTTATCTCTAGAGGGAGACTATATCTCAGCATGGTAAATCACCAATTTTCCTTTTCAGACAAAGGAGACTTTGGAATGCATTATTACTTAATGCCCATTTGATGTATCTTTGACACACATTTGACAGGTCACGCATCTGGTGAATACCTCCAGGTTTCATTGCTGTGTCTTTACCTCATTCTGATCTACCTTGATGAAAGGTAGAATGGGGCTCCATCCTAGCAAAACCTGAATAAGTAACCTGCAAACTGCATCTTCAGACTGTTGCTTCTTAATTTAAATTTGAAATGAGGTCTGAAAAATTCATACTTATTGTTACATTTCATAGAATTTCTGTTCAAATAGAGCATATCACAAGCTGTATGCAGTTTCAACGCAAATCCTGCACCAGTTCCAGTCACGCCAGTTTCCAAAAAAAAAAAAACTTTTTGAAGTTTTCAAGATGGAAGGAATTTTTATCAGAATAAAAATGTGGAATTTTTATCAGTGTGAGCTTTGTGCTATGGCCATTTTGTGGAATGTGTCTCATAGTTCCTAGAAAAAGTCCTGCAAGTCCTACTCAAATGTGATCCCACCAGCAATCTCAGTACATTGCCCTGTTGGATTGTTTGATTCAATAAAAATCATGTCAGGAAAGGGGCTTGATTTTCTGGTTGCTAAGAAGGATCTATAGGAGATGGTCACAGATCCCGTTCTAATAGCTTGTAACTCTACCTCATTTGCACACTGAGGCTGTGTCTTGAAAATTTCATGCCTGAAACAGAGCTTTCCCATAGTATTAACGTTTATCCAGATGACCAAAACATCTGTAAGAACATCCACAGCTCTCACAGAAGAGAGCTGGAAATGAAGTTCAAAGGCGCTCTCCATCCCTGTGTATTCATTTGTGTCTTGGAAAACAAGGTCAAGAATTTGGCTCATTATTGGCTATAGCCCCATTACTGATTTCTTTTGCTGAGAATGACAAGCATTCTGAGCACACCTAAATCCATCCTGCCCTTGCCCTTAAGGTAGCTTGTTCTCTTCTTAAACCTGTCTTTGGATAGTTTGAACAAATAGTAGCTCAGACTAGTTATGACCTGTTTTTGCCCTGTTTTAATTGTCTTGACAATTATCTGGGCTTCTAAAATTTTTCTCACATGATTCACATATGTCTTTCTTCTGCCCAGCATGGCAATTGTATGTGTGTGAAAGAAAATGCAAGGCAGATTGTAGCCATGCTCTTTCCCTTAACAGAAAATTATACCATTTCAAAATTATAAAGACACTTCTCTTTACTACACAGTACACAGCACTTGGTTTTCTTTCTGGTTTCATATTTACATTAGGTCTTTTGCATCAACAGTGCAGCTGTTGCATGTATTTGGTGGAGAATTCAGTAGTGTGACAGTTTCAGATATGGAATACCTTCTTCACCAGGGCAGTTGGTATCTTACTGATAACAACTGGTAGTTTTCAAAAAGGAACATTTTACTGAGTGAAAAACAATGAAAAGGGAACTCTATCTCTAAAAGAAATCTAACTCTAAAATTTAACTCTAATAATGACTGTGATAATAATAGTGTATTAAATTCAAGAAATGAGCAATCAGCATGATCATGGACCCCTAAGAGGTTTTTATTAGTGATGCCATGTATAGAGGACCCATCTGAAAAGCTGACACATCATTTTTAGTACTGTGCTAAGCATCAGAGTTCTTAAGCCAATCTGTAGCCTAAATGGAATAATCAGAGGCTGGTAAGTGAAGTGATTTCTCTGACTAAAGTCACATGAGAAGCCTGTGGCAGACACAAGAAAAAAGCCACGTGTCCTGGATCCTCTGCCAGCAGTTCACTGTGCTGCGTTGTCTTTCTGTGCCTTCTAAGGGGGTTTCCAGACCCTTTCATGCTGTGCACACAGACACCTCTATGCTGTAAGCCCTTCATGTGCCATGCCTGGAATGCAGCATGGCTGCATAAAACAGCAAAAAGGAGCATGCCAGGTAGAGTGTTAGAAATGAAGAAAATGTTATTCAGCTGGCATTGGAAACTCCTCAGCTTTTTCAAATAGTAAGCTAAAAAATACAAGGTGAAAATGCCATGTTCCCAATGCATCATTCTTCTCCTGCAGAATATTAGTCACAAAGATTTGGAAGGGGGTATGAACTGTTCAATATGGACTATTGCTATTACATAGACACAGTAGAATGAATGTAGCAGGAGTATCTGCAAGCAACAAATAATGCAACCTATTCTCTGTTACATCATTCCATCATCCACTTAAAAATTTTGGAAGAATCAGTGGGATAGTGTCAGGTTTACAGAATTTGTAAATGTCTTCTCCTGACCTGTTTCTCAGTAATAAAATAGTGTGTCTTATCTGAACACTCCTAGCTCAAGAATGGAGTTGCCATTAGCTTCAGGATCAAGCATTCATTAACCTTGTTCGAAGGCAACAGTCATCTCTACAGGACAGTTCTAAGAGAAGTAATAAGGATCTGATATGGCTATGTGTATGTCTAGGGCTTGCATGAAAACAGTCTGTGTGTCAGGAGATAATTATTTTGTACGAGTTCTGGATGTTGGCCCAGATAAACAAAGGCATTTAGTAGTCAAAGCTACAGTTGTTTAATGCTGAAATGTTTCGCAAAGCCTTTCCAAGAGCTGTCAACTCTTTCAGACTGACCTGTGGCAAGCTGAAAAAAAAGATGGTGCATGTTTTATTTATGATGTTTCATTTTTATCTGTTCACATATTCATTGCTTTGATAGACAGTAAAATCTTTAAATTACTTTCGTGGAAAGATGCCTTTCCATTAGCAAACTTCTTTTTGAGATGAAATCTGCAGCAATGGTCAGATATTGAGCCCATTCAGGATAGTACCTGAGGAGCAAAAAGCTCTCCCTAATAAAAAAACTCTGCTGTCTCTAACACTTGGGTTTGAATATCTTTTAACTTCTGCTTGTTATCCCAGGAAGAAGGTGGAGATTTTCTATAATGAAGTCTGTATAATACTAAACACAAAGGGGAAAGTACTGAAAATCCATGTTGCCTCACAGAACTAGGGCAGATGGTCCAAGAGAGGCCTCTATGTCAAAGAATCATTCCTTATGGGGAAAGAGATGCAAGGGGTTAAAGATTCTGATGAAGAGGGAAAGGTACTGCAGATCTCAGAGCCTGGAGAGAAGTACAACACCTCTGTATGACCACCCTGACAGGACAGCACTCTGACATCAGGTCCACAGAGAGCCAATTCTTAAAAATATCTTGCATAACATGTAACTGAAAAAATAGTTCAGGCACCTCTAAGAGATTTGTTTTCTACTCTACACTCACAAAGACATTCATGGTACTGCCAGCGTAGATCTGCTAACTCCAACCAAGCTTTTTAAAGCTGGGAGCCCTCCACTCCACTGCTTAGGGGAGAGACAGAATTGCTGCATTCCTTCCCTTCTGGGAGACACATGGGGCAGGCCTGGGTGCAGGAGTCAGGGTGAGGTAAACACAACTCAGCACACAGCAAGAAGGGCATACCTTGCCCCATGCATGGGGAAGTTAAAATGAAACAGGCAGTCTCCCTTCAGCTAAAAGTCAGATGGACCTGTCTCCTCAGCAATGAGATTCCTCCTATTCCTAGCACAGAATCCATCCTTTGAGGAATTACTCAGGCCTTAATGTAGAGAAATGCAGTTGTTTGGCCAGAACCACAATGAGTTTGCAGCTAGCTCAGAGCTACTGTGTCTTAGCTCATGCAGCAGACTCAAAAGAACTGGAGTTTATGCTTTTTGTCAATGCAGCATTTAGAGGGTCGGAGAAGAGACAGGACCTCAGGTTTCCTGTCATGCATGTCAGTACTCAGATACTGATGGAAACATCTACCCTTGGATGTCTCCAGGACAGTCAGAGAGTGACAAGTAACAGGCAGGGCAAAGTTAATGTGAAAATTTACAACTTTGTAATGTGATCTACTTTGTGGCTTTTCCTCTCCACTGTGTCAAGCTATATTTACTTCTTAATTAGCATGGTGAAAGTCCAGTGTAACATTAACGAAGTCCTTCATATGAATTCATATGCATTGGTAAGAATTAAATTCGAATGCAGCTCTCAAAAATTAGCATTTGCATATCTCACTAGAGCAAATGAATTGCACTGAGTCACCATGAAAATTGACTGGGTAAGCTAAACACATAGTTTGGCTGGAGTCAGCAAGCAGGATACTCTGTCTCCACTCCCACAGACACAAATCCACACCAAGATTTTTTGGTGTGCAAATGAGCCTGATTTACTTTGATTATAAAACAGACTCATAGCTTAATAAAAGAAACCAAATTGCCTTAACTTGCATGTGCATGTGGAACCTCCATAAATTATGGTCATATATAATGAATGGAATAAAGCCACAAAAGCTACATGAAAGCAAATGTTCCAATCAAACTTATGCTATGGTGCAAATCTGAAGTGACTTCACCAAAGTCATTGAAGATTCCCTGAGTTTACATTGGCTTAGCTGAAAACAGATTCTCCCCATTAGCATTCAGCTGAAACTTTCACATGACAAGCAGCATCCCGAGGCTGATTTTTAAAGGTGCAGCTTTCTTTACATTACATGTAAGATTCCTGCTCCTTGTGCAGCCTGAAAATAACATCTTGGAAAAATATCGTTACTGAAGGAGACTTGTCAGTATTTAACATTTTTTGTCATCATATACTTCCTCATGTGTGCTTGATGTATTTAACAGTCCCCTTCTCCTGGGTACAAAATACCCAACATCCAAGCATTGGTAAAGATCAGATATCACTTGGCTCTCTGCTTCCACTCTTTGCTTCGGGGAAGGCATATAGTATCTCCACCAAATTATGAGAGCTGATTTTTTCTACCGAGAGTTGGGAGTATGTCTTTCATATTTCCTAAGGAAGTATGTTGGGAGCAAATGCGTAGCCCTATTTTAAAATTCAGCATTCACGACAGATGTTGTTCAAAGTCTCAGACTGATAAAAAGGACAGAAAATCTGTGAAATTCCAGCCACCGTGTATTTAATATGCCAAGGGGCTGGAACTGCAGACCTGTGTTGCAAGTTTGCTTCCCAAAGTGAGCATCCCTTTACAGGAAGGAAGGTAGGTGCTCTGGCATGAGTGCGTGATGCAGGAGCTGGTGTAAGCCCACCTCTCCAAGCAGGCAGAATTGGGAAATAACCCCAGAGATCATCACCTGAGCTGATGCCCCTTTCAGTGACTCTGACGCTGCAACAGCTCCAGCTGCCACCAACACGTTCTGCAGTGGATGATTCACTGGGATGGTTTACAAAAGGTGTTTATGTGCCTGGCACAGAAATGATTTCTGCTGTTGACTTGTGAATTAAGTGAACTCACCAGCACACACCATGTTCCTCTCTTACCCACAGTTTTTGATTCTGACATTTTGAGCCCTTTTGACAGAAGAACATAAATCTTAACTCCAGCTTCATGTTTACCTCTGAGCAATGGCTATGCGTGGGAGTAACTGCTGGCAGAAGTTTTGACCAGAGTTAGACCAGGTAAAGTCACTTCAGATTCACTTTTCTCTTTCTCACGCACAGGAATTCTCCCATAGAAGGATGTTGCAATGAGGGTGTGACACACAGGAATGTCAGGGAAAAAATGAACTGCATTTTTTTTCTGGCATATAGAGATCTAGGGTAAGGGTTTAAAAAGTTTCTGCACTTTTCTGGTGTTAGAGGTGGAGAAAACTATTTTTGGGGACCTTGATAACCTCAGAAGAAGCCCCCCAGCTCTCATACCTCACAGGAACTGTTAATTGCTGCCATGAAAGCTTGCCTTGGATCCCAGCAGCTGTCTTTTAGAGAGGCAAAATTCTCACCCCACACAGAGCTGGAAACTTTAACAGGAGGCAGGAGCATAGCATGAACTTGACAGACTCAGCCTCTTAAATAACCAAGATGCTTTGTGGGAAACAAAGGAGATCCCAGAGCCAGAAACACCTGCCCACTGTTGCCAAAGAGGGCTGCCACGTTCCCTCTGTGCTGTGACTGCAGTGGGCAGCAGAGCCAGGAGCAGCTGTCTGCCCTCGAGGGAAAGCATTGTGAACAGTGCTTCTTCACACTCCTTTTTACTCTGAAAAGCATCTATTTACTGATGTTTAAAAACACACAGTTGAAGTTATGAATGACTGCCACATCCTGCTCGACTCGGAGTACTGCTTTTATCACAACAGGGGTTGCGTTAAGGCTGCCATTGCACGGTGGGGAGTGCAGGGCTCCATTCTTTAGAATAGCTTCATTAGGAAAAACACAAACAAACACCACCCTGGAAGCAGCAGGTTTTCTGTTTACTGTCTCCCCAGAGTTTCCAGCTGAGAAGCAACTTGAACCTTACTCTGTCTTGTGGTTTTATTGCTGTTTTCAATGAGCTTAGCATCATGAAGGCAGGTTTGAAGCTGTTCTCCTCTCCCCTGAAGTCATGACTGAGACCTTTTTCCAGCGCTGAGGATGGGATTGAAGTAATCAACCCAATTCCAAGGTGAACACGTGATGGGGACTATGATTTTAATCTACTCAGCATTTGCCAGAGTGGAGACATGGAGCAGCAGCAAAGAGGAGTGGCCAGGAGCACTGGCTTTCCTTGGAACTTTAAAATCATTCTTCCTGAGAAAAAGAGAATGAAAGAAATTCAGACGTTTAAATACCAATATACCCCCCTTCTTCTTTCCCACAGGACCTTCGCTTAGGCTGTGTTGTGGATGCCACACTTGAACTAATGACTGTGACCTCCCCGTTTGCCCACTCACTGACAGAGGATACACAGTGACATAAAACCATCTCCATCCATGCCTAAAGTTCTCCTGTGCAAAGGGAGCTAGGGACGGACTGTGTTTCGAGGTGAGACTGTTGAAGTAGGTTTGATAAAATTAATTTTGGATGTCAGGCCAAATTATGAGCCAAATAAGAATAAGGTAATCTTGAAATGAAGGACAACTTGCAGCAGCTTCTGGGATTTCTTGGTACTGAGCCAGGGGGAATTTGGAGTCTCAGAGCCAACTCTGCTCTCTTCTTGGCAGAGGGCAGCAGTTCGCTGTGAACTGGTCAAAGGATTATATCCTACTGTTTCAGAGTGTGAAGCATTTGAGAGCTGCTGAATGGGGCCAAAATAAGATCATAGGTGTTGCAGTGCGATGAGGACTTTTCCCCAGACATATGCCCTAATATTGCAGGTTTGCTCCAGCAAAACTATCTCATCCACAAGTATAAGGACAGGCCATCATAGCAGCCTTTTATACCTTCTGGAAAGTCATCTCAAGAGATTCTTGGTGATAAAACATTTCATTTGCTCCGGTTAGGGTCCTTCGATGATCAGATCAGATTTCAAATAGATAAATAGCAGCCAGCTAGATAAAAAACAGTAAAATACTTCACTTGACACTTCCAATTTCAAGTTCAACTCAATGTCACAGAAATAGCTTTGCTTAGAAAATATCTGTGAATCAAGATACTTAGTACTTCAAGTACATCCAGCAAGATCTATCTAAATAGCAGCATTAACAAAATGATAGTGTGTCCAGCCTCTATGTGCAATAAAGCAGAAAGCACTGAGATTTTCTGCTTGGCTGTGTTTAACTCTTTGATGAAATTTTTCGTCTGTATTTCTAGACTTTAGGATTTTTCTCTGTAAGTGGGCAGCAAACTCTGCCTCACAAAGTAGAAGTTTCGGCAGCAGTTTTAGTGTGTTGCAAAAATTGAGTTTTGAAACACAACAAAGAAAAGCAGTGAGTCCCTGTGGACAGGACTCAAACTGTTTACAGGCAAGTGGAGAAAGCCCCTCATGATGGAAAAGATACAGCAACAACAAAATTTTCATCTAAATAAGCACCAGATACTAACTAGCTCACTCTTTCAGATAACATCCATGACTTACTGAACTGTTGCAAAAACATAGTCAGTGTGTTTCTAAAAGAAACTGAATGTTTGGTTTAAACACAGCTGCAAAAATACCTGGGAAGAAACCTAGAGTCTTGAGTCTCATATCATTGTCAAAATGAAGTGAAATGTCAAGGAGGGCCTATCAAATAAAATACTTTTACATTATTCTCAATCATAATTTGTATTGTACAAGTAAACAATCATGAGACTTCCCGTTTTGTAGCTAAATCTTACCAAACTAATTATCCATAAATTTACGATGTATAAACCATTCAAATTAATTTCTGAATCCAGCTCCTAGTGAAGTTTGCCTTTCTGCAAAACAAGGCTCTCGCAACTGCATAGCCATTCTCAGATTTTAACTGGGGTCTGAGGCACCCTTGTACAGTAAGTGATTCCACAAAACTTTTGTTTGCTTTTGGTTTTTTTTTTTTTGGGGGGGGGGGGGGTCTTTGGGGGGTTTTTGGTTTTTTTTTGGGGGGGTTTTTTTTTTTGTTGGTTGGTTTGGGTTTTTTTTTGTTTTGGTTTGGGTTTTTTTGTATTGGTTTTTGGTTTTTGTTTTTTTAGTAATTCAAAGGCAAACAGAGTTTCTGCAGTAGCTATGCCTGAAATGGAGGGTAAGATTATCCATCTGTGCCTGTGCTGACCACTGAGTTGAGAAAAAGTGAAAGTATAGAAACCTTATCACTCATACCCTTTCTATCTGTATTAGTGGCTCGGGCTTGGCATTGAGTACATGTTGCTTCCTTTTACACAAAGGATGTATGTCACTAACTGTAGGTGTCCCAAGTGAAGGCATCTACATCTGTACAAGTCACCTAGGGCTGCTGTCACAGAGAACAGAGAATCAGCCAATGCAATTCCCACAGACTGCATGTGATGCAGTCGAGGAGATGACTATGTTTGCTCACATGAACTTGACTGTATTGACACAGCCCCCGATGAAAGGCTAGCAAGTACACTGGATAGGCTGGGCAAAAGGATGCCATCCCCAGGGACATGCACAGGCTTGGGAGGTGGCCCCGTGCAAACCTCATGAAGTTCAGGAAGGCCAAGTGCAAGGTTCTGCACCTGGGTCAGGGAAATCCTCAGTATCATGCAGGCAGGGTCCTGGATGAACTGAGAAGGACTTGGGGATATAAGTAGACAGAAATTAGATATGGTCTGGCAATGCGTACTCACATGCCAGAAAGCCAATCACGTCCTGGGCAGCATCAAAAAGCATCATGGCCAGCAGGTCGAGGGAGGTGATCCTGCCCGTCTACTCCACTCTCATGAAAAAAGGCTGAGAGAGTTGGGGTTCTTCATCCTGAAGAAGGGAAGTCTTTGGGAACAGCTCCTTGCAGCCTTTCAGTGTGTAAAGGGGCCTTACAAGAAAGATGGAGAGAGACTTTTTACTGGGGCCTGCAGTAAAAGGACAAGGGGTACTGGTTTAAACATAAATAATTTTTTACAGTGAGAGTAATGAGGCGGTGAAACAGGTTTCCCAGAGAAGCTGTGAATGTCTCATCCCTGCAAGTGTTCAAAGCCAGATTGGACGATCCATGGCAGTGCAGTCTAGGCTAAATGATCTTTGAAGGTCCCTTCCAACCCAAACTGTTCTGTGATTCTGTGATAAGTAGCTCAGATGTAGGAACTACTCTCTTGTGCCCTACTGCTAGGACAGATGGATTCCTTCCACAACCTCTGCTGGGCTGGGAAGTGTCAAGGCTGAGGTATCTGACAGTGTACGGGTATATAATGGTCAAGACAGTTGAAGCCCAGGCTGTGCGAAAAAACTCCCATGAACTCATGTTAAGGTATTCAACATGCTTGGAATTTGCTGTTATGAGAGGCAGGTTTGGTCTGGCGAAGGCTTAGAGGTGCAGGTAAGTCCTGAAAGATTTGTTAGCCCAGTCTTAAGCGACCAAGTACACATACCCTCATTATCTTCAGTACACTTTTTAGCAGATACCGAATGCAGACAACCAATCAAATGTACACAAAACTACCTTCTTCCTTTTTGACATTACCTAATTAGATGTTTGCTATTCTATCTGTATTGTCTATGCCTGCATTAGCCTTAAAAGTCTGTTCTGATCTCTGCACATGTGAAGACAACTACATTTTTAACACAGCAGCACCACGCATGATGGCTCCTAATGCCAAGAAATAGTAAAGCTTTGAGGAATGCTTGTCAACACGTCTGTTCCACTCCTGTGAACATAATCACCATCCACCATTACATCAGAATAAAAGGACAAAATTGCATTTGGTGGGAAAGGAAGTGTGTGGGTAACTACTGAAGTAGCTTCTGGTTATGGTGGGCAGGACAAGAATAATGAGTTCGGCCTCTGGCGAGGAAGATTTACGTCAGACATTAGGAAATAGTTCTAATGATAAGAACAGCAAAGAACAGGAATTGCCTGAGGATGCTGTGACAACTCTACACTGGAGGTCTCTAAAAACAAGTCGGATTCACATTTGTCAGGAGTGGCCTGGGTAGAGGAGATCCTGCCTTAGGTATCTGTACCTACCAGGTAACCTCCTTTCAGTTCCATGCTGCCACCATCCACACTAGTTCCCTATGGTCTTGTTTTGGGGCTGTGGAACTAAAAAGAGAAATAAACTAATGACACTCTTTGGGTATTACTCTTAGCAGGAAGCTTACAAGAAAACAGGGGACTTTCTAGGAAGATCTCAGGATCCTGAAGCCCTCATCAAATCCCTCTAGCTAGCAGAAAATTATAATCATAATCCCTTGCTTCACTCAGATGAGACCCAAGCAGTGGTGACCGTGACCCTCAAGCCATTTAGTCACCTGATGTTTGAGTTCTAGGAGATTATCAAGCAGCACACAATGGGAAAGAGTGGAAAAATCTCCCAGGCGTATTCTAGACAACACACAGGCAGTGCAGTGAGCTCTCATGGCACACTGGTTTGTAAGCTACTAATATACCAAACCTGATCCTGGCTGGGAGAATGAAATACCCCAAAATAAAATGTCAGTGTTTTCATCCATGAACAGATGACAATTATATAAATAAAAGGCATCATAAGCAATACTGCACTTAGACATGTAGAGGCAACTACAGGAAAATTTTATGTTATAAAAAATATACATATATAAAATCTGATCAGCAGTAAATAACGTTTCAAGTGCTTTGAGCTTTCTCCTGTCATTTCTCTGACAGGCAGGAAGGACTTCTGGGATTGATATAGCACAACCTGTCTCTGTGAGACAGAGTTTATCTCTACATTCTCTATTTCCTTTTGTAAAAGGATAAAGAACAGGGTTTACATGTCTTATAATTTTTTAAGCCTTGGTTATTTCCTATACACATATGATGCTTCATTGTCCTTCATGAATATATAATTTCTCACATCAGGTTGCTGGAGGGTATGCCAATTTATAAAATTTTATACTATTTTAACATGTTTTTAAAAAGGAGAAAATTATATGCAGTTCCAGTGGCCAGGAAAACAATACACACAATAATTTCTGATTATCAGTGTCTTTGGTCAGTATGTGTCATATATAATTGGTGAACAACCTTTGATCTGACCTTCAGTTGCACAGTAAATACTATTTTTGAATAAATTCAAATAGCAAATAAAGACCTAAATACCTGCTTTTTCCCAAACTAGCCAGGTAAAAAGGGAAATGGTCTCAGTTGTCTACCTCATTTACCATAATGTCTATAGTCAAGTTTTAACTTGCTTTAAAATCTGGAATAATCCTATGAATGCTACATATAGTGAAGAAATTGCCAACAACTGTAGCCTCCCTCTCACAGATTTATAAGGGGATTATGGAAAGAACTCAGCATTGGTCAAATATTTTTTTACTGGGGTAGGCAGAAGCAAAAACTCCCCACATAAAGGTCTGAAAAGTCTCATATAATAGATCTGTGGAGGAGAATTAAACTTAAGTGACATTTTAATTATCACAGTTTTGCAGAGAAATAGAGCTGCTTCCATTGAGGCCCTCAGTCCAGTTTAGTGTCATAGGGAATAAGAGAACAGGGCCTTTTCCCTCATACCATATGTACTGCTTACCGTAAGGATTACCCGTGTTTCTCCTTTGCCCCACACTAAGCATTTAGCATGCACTACACAAACATTGGTGGAACATTTTCTGAATAAAAGGTTGTTCAAAGGCAAATGGGCATGAGCAATAAGGGAGAACCCAGAAGAACTGTCCATACTAGAGCTCCATCTAGCTATTAACTCATCTTCTTTATCAAACACAAGGAGCAGCCTTGCGGATAGCTCACCTTGAAAACGCACATGGTTATGATCCAGCTGGACCAAAAGGAAACATATTCTCCTATTAATGTGCAAATGAGCAGTGTCTAATAGTGCTAATCAATGTTGCCCAGGAAAGAAAATGTGTCCTTAAAAAGATAATGGTAGGTAGCTGATGAGCAGAAGGGTTATCTAGTGACTAGTTAGCCACTCCCTGTGCTGCCCACTGATGCTTCTGGACAGTTGTTTCATTAGGAGAAGCTCCACATCAAGCCATGCTGCTTTTTCAAATACAAAACTATCCAATTATGAACCTTATTTCTTCTGAGCAGCCAGCTATGTAGGCTTAACTGAACTCCTGATGATGACTAAATCATTTTATGCTTTGTAATATATTTTTACTGTGTACCCCCTGCGTGAGACGGAAATACTTAAACTGATAATGACAAGTGGGCGGGAAGGTATGTGTCAGGCAAAATGCTGTGACTAAACTCCCATTTGCAGTGAGGCAGCAAGCTCAGGCACTGGCAGGAAAAACATCTCATTGAATCAGCACTTCCCAAACCAGTGTGTGAAACAAACATGCAGCGGTATTGCCAAGTTTTGCAGCAGAGAACAAAGGATGCCTGGGAGTTGAATTGGATCCTAGTGCTTAAAATCTTTCAGTATAGGATGCTTCCCTACTTCTGATTCTTTGGTTAGCTTATGTTGCGTTGGCTCGGGTATCTCTCCACAGCATTACTCTACACGGTGTAGACAGGCAGACTCCTACTTGTTTTATTCATCAATTCTCCCTGCATTTTGCTATTTCTGCACTCTTTTATCCATTTTTAGGATAAGTAAATAGACTCTGCTTAGTTCCTATTGAGCAGCAATAATAGTCTAAGCCATGGGAGTGGGAACATTTCCCCATCTGTCTTGCCACGCTTTCAAGTCATGTTGCTGAAGGGGAGGGTGTTTGCAGGGAACTCAGTGATTGTGGCTTTACCCAGGGAAAATTCCTTGCACACTGGGGAGGTTTTGGGAAAAGAAATCATTCTGTGACCCTGTTACTGAGAAGCGCCAGGCTGGTGTAAAACTATACCTGCCAATCCTTTGCAAATGGAAGCCACTTTAATGCCATTTGAGAATATGCTTTAGATGTTCCTCTAGGACACTGCACAGGTCCTGACTGGCGAAAGCAATGCAGTTATTACAATTGACCTAGACTTAACCTTTGATCCTTGGAGAAGAGCTCTTAAGTCATTTTTTATTAGTCATCTCTTCTGGGTCATGCCTCTGCATCTTCCTCTGTCACAATCCTTTTCTAACTCACCTCCAGGACAGATGCTGGCTGGCTCCTGGCTGTATATGCCAAGGGAGAAATACACTCTACCTCCTTCTGTTAATACCCCAAGGGCCCCACTTATCTTTCTGAAGGAAGCCTGGGAAAGTCTAGCAAAAGCAGGCAGGGATGTGTTTTATACCTCTGAAGCCTCTGATGAGAATTCAGATTGCAGTACAGAGTTGACTCGAGGTGTGCCACAAGGCAGCCAACTCTGAGGTCAGTCTGAGTGAGTAAAGCCTGGCTTGTCTGCTGGGACACATGGATACTGCAGCAATTCCTGGCACAGGGATGTCCTTGCACCTTGCAGAACATGGTCCTTCCAGCCTGGGCTTGGAGATGCAGGTGATAAACCAGTCAGACATGGATGGCAAAGCTACATTCATTGCCATGTTCTGCAGAAGATACAGAAAGAACTACCCAAGTCCTGAGCCTGTTATCAGGGGAGCTAAGTCTCTTGTGTCTTCTTTCATGTTACTGCCAGCATTTCTTTACAGATCACAGCCTCAGGTATTGTTACTTTATTTTTGATTACAATAAAGGCCCAGCTGGCTTTCCCAAGTTGTTTTCCTTCAAAAATATGCTTGACATGATACAAGCGTGAATAGCCTCCACCCAACTCTGTGGATGTACCCACCGAGGTCTCCAAATAGCTATGGTGGGTTGGATGGACCCTGGATGGACACCAGATATCCACCAAAGCTGGTTTTATCACTCCCCGACTCAGCTGGACATGGGAGAAAAAATATAACAATAGTCTCATGGATCAAGGTAAGGACAAGGAAAGATCACTCACCAGTTACCACCAAGGGCAAAACAGCCTCAGCTTGGGGAAAATAATTTGATTGATTCCCAATCAAATCAGAGCAGGATAATGAGAAATAAAACCAAATCTTGAAATACCTTCCTGCCACCCATTCCTTCTCCCTGGGCTTAACTGCACTTACCATTCTCTCTCCCTGCTCTGTCCCAGCGGTGCAGGGGGATGAGGAATGGAAGCTCATAAGAGGAGTCAGTTCACCACTCGTTGTCTTTCTTCTTCCTTCTCAGGGGGAGGACTCCTCACATTTTTCCAACTCCAGTGTGAGGTGTCTCCTGTGGGAGACAGTTCTCCATGAACTTCTCCAGTGTGAGTCCTTACAGGTTGCAGTTCTTGTTGTTCTTGCCAGCAAACCTGCTCCAGCATGGGATCCTGTCTCCACAGGGCCACAGATCCTGCCAAGGGCCTGCTCCAACATGGGCTTCCCACAGGCTCTCAACATTGTTCAGGCATCTGCCTGCTTTAGTATGGTGTCCTCCATGGGCTGCAGGTGGATCTCTGCTTCCCTATGGACCTCCATGGGCTACAGGGGCACAGCTGCATCATCAGAGGTTGCGTCATGGGCTGCAGGGGAATCTCTGCTCAAGCTCCTGGAACACACCTTTCCTTGCTGACCTGGTTGTCTGCAGGGCTGTTTCCCTCACATATTCTCACTCTGGCTGCTGTTAAGAAGCAATTTTCCCTGCTTTCTTAAATCTGTTATCCCAGAGGCATTACCACCATCACTCTTGGGCTCAGCTTCGGCCAGCGTGGGTCTGTCCTGGAGCTGGCTGACAGACATGACTCTGTAAGACACGGAGGAAATTTCTGGCAGCTTTTCACAGAAGCCACCCACTACCAAAACTTGGCCACAAAAACCCAATGCAAAAGCAGAGGGCTCAGACATGGACACAGGATCTTGCAGAGCTGAGGAGAATGGGAACTCTGGGAATATTCCACAGGAGATCACAGCTCCTGAATAGATAGGGCCATGCTAAAGTGCTGCAGAGAGCTGCAAGCTCCAGCAAACTATTAGTTTGCATTCTCCTGTGTTTTGGGATTGAGCAGAGCTCCCTGCCGTCATCCTGATAGTAGGTCTAGCTCAGGAGCTCCAACGTGCTTCCTGACAGCAGGTAATCCATCACTGCCTGGCATGCTGTAGGCAGGCATAGCCTCGTGTGTGTTCACTTTTGGAGCTGAAACTCTCCCCAGGCTCTTTGACTGCTCCCAGCAGTATCCTAGGGAGACTGGCCCCTTCCTGCTCTTCCTGCCTTGGGAATGTCCTCTGGGGATGATTGAGGATATTTGGCTAGCTGCAGTTTTCACATCAAATGCATAAGCCTGGTCAATCCCTACTAGCAACTCTCCTCATTTTCAGGACTTGGAGATCTCAGAATCTCAAGAGCATATTTGTAAAGGCAGCGTTATCTCGACTATCACAGCACACAGTGCGGGAAAAATATGGAGAACACACCTGGCATACAGATGGCTCTAAACACAACTGTAGCATCATGGATTTGATAGAGCTCATACATAAAACATATGGGATTAAAGCACACAACACCTTGACCCAGCTGTTAATGGAACTGGGATTCTCAACACTTCTGACATGGGTCATTAGTCCAAACCAAAGAAATAATTCATCACTGACTGCAGACTACTGGCCTTTTGTTTTAAATAAAAGTGATGAGAAGCACTGTCACATAAACTCTACTGTCCTGCCTTGATTTTAACACAGTGGATTCTGACCCAGATCTGCCCAAGACTTTTCAGACATGGAACAGAGGTGTGTGCCCCACCAGAGTGGGGTGAGAGGTGGCTTCTCTGGTTGCAGGTGAAGGATGTTGTAGGGAAGAGGCTGAGCAAGGCTGCAGGGCTGTGCCAGGGGGATGCAGCTGAGGTGAGATGCATGGAGGTAGCAGTGTTGTTTTTCCTTCCCCTTCCACAAGTATCCCACCTCATTCCATGACTCCAGCCTGCCTGTCCTGTGTCCTGATGTTCATGGACTAAGCACCAGCATCATAATCCTTTTAATACCCAGCAGTGAGATATCTGCTTTGTGCATGACACTGGCCCTGATTCTCAACCACAAACTGCAGTGTGAAAAGCAACTTAACCAGCTGAGCTGGAGCATAGAGTCTGAGAAGCTGAGGTTTGATCTAGTGCCTGTTGAAATAATAACAAAGATTCACACTGGTCTTAGTAAATCAGTGAACCAATCCCCACGTGGTAGCCTGCTCATTTTGAGTCCATCTTATAAGGGTAAATGACTGCATTAGCTGCTCTGGGGTTTTTTGCTTACAGTTTTGTTTGGGTTATTGGCCATGAGAAACAATCTCATCCACATCACAAACATACGCATGACTCCCAGACCACCTTGCATGATTTATTTATTTTTCTCAAAAACAACAAAGGGTGAAGAGCTGCCCTATTTTAATGTGCTAGGTCACAGTCAAAAGAGTTTTTAACGTGCTAGGTCATAGTCAAAGAGTCAAGTAATATTTCCCTGTAAGGGCTAGTATTTACTATATGAACCAACTATCAAATTAATCTGACAAGTTAATCCATTAACCTAACCTTCATCTAATAAATACCAAAGAGAACAGATTCCTATTGATCTTAGCTGTCACAGGGACTTTGGACTCTTTAAACCCAGTACTGCCTGTAGCTAATGGGACCATCAGAGTTAAACCCTTCACAGATGCTGTCTGCTTTCTCATGTCTTATAAATAATTCCCTGAGCCGTTACCCTTATCTGCTCCAGCCACTTCTTCATTTACTTGTTTATACTTATCCTGCACTCCCACACTCAGTTCATCCCTGAAAAACTTCGGCAAGCTGTTTTCCTCTTCCACAGGATCTACCCCACCTAATCTGATGTTACATTCTTAAAGAAGCCATACCACAAAATAAGCCTGCTTGGCTCCTGTGGTCATTGTTTCTAGGCTGTCATTGGCACAAGAGCCAGACCCAAACCCCCACCATTATTCATGGAAACCCTCTTCACTGGGTTTCACACTTCACTGGAAATCACACTTGCAGCAGCTCATCTCCCCACTGAATGGCAGTATAAGGAAGGCAGTATTGGCACAGCAGAATCAAGCAGAAAGTAAAGCACCTGCTGGCTGTCAGCAAGCACCCAGTTTATAACAGAATTATACAGTTTGATTTTACTTTGAAAGAAAAAATTTCATGAGACGTTCCCTAGCAAACCCAGATATGGTGGCCAACCCCATGACAGACCCATCTTAGTCTTTGTCTTGTCAGGTGTGGGCAAACAAAAGACCTTCTCAAATCTCAGACTGGGAGGAATAGCGGTTGGTGAATTAACCCCCACGTAACGCAGGTTGGTCCATCTCGATCTACAAAATCTGTTTGATTTTACCAAAAGAATTTCCACCTTCTCCATGCTAACTCCCTCTGTTGCTCTTAAATTTTGGCGCCCATTTTTACATCATTCAGATTGCAGGCTGAAAACACACAGTGACCACACTCACAAAGAAAAAAAGCATCTCCCTTCTGCTTCCCATCAGCATCAAGAAACTCACATGCAAGTTGGATTTCACATAATTGTTCTCTTGAACTTACACTACTTGCAATCCCCACAAAAGGCAGTCTGAACATGGTTCTTGCTTCATGCAGCTTGTGGAGTTTCTCAAGCCTCAGTTTCTTTTTCTCTGGCCACAAAATCAGTTTTTTGATATTCTATGTGTTTAAAAATATTCAAGAAGCTGCATCTTCTTGTTCGTTTGGGAAGTCATATCTCACACCTTTTCTTTAAGTTAAAATTTTCACATAATTCTTAATTTTTAAGCAAATTCACTATTAAAGGATTCACTATTATTGACTTAAAGCTAAGATGTTGAAACAGACAGGCTCAGAAAGTCAATGCTGACATTACAACATTTGTAAAGGTGATTAAAATGTTGGAAGCGCTAAAACCAGCTTGTGAATAAAGGTAATCAGTGCTTTTTTTTCCCCCTTTCCTTATTAGAAGAATGGGACTTCTGTTCTAAATGTCCTTCTCATAAACAAAATCTATCCCATTATATTTGCACTGCTATAGAATGGACCTCTTTTCCTTTTGTTTTCCTTTTGTTTTCCTTTTGTTTTTGACTCTTTTAAAAGGAAAAACATCACTGAAAGGAAAAGGGAAGCTACACCAGAGCATAAATGTCAGGGGTATAAAGGAAGCCATCATCAGCCACCCCTAGTGACTAATAAATGCCAGTAAAATTCATTCCACATCTGGAATGTGGTCTGTAGAAAATCCGACAAGTATAAATCAGTACCCTCAATCAGAATATAAATCCTGACATGATGCAAATAATACATAGCTTGTGTGTTTGTGTATCTTACTGCAGTATCAGGAGGAGGAAGGAAGGGCCAGGTGACAGGATACAGGGAAGTTAGAAAATAACTTTGTCCATTTCAAGAAACAATACACTGCTTCCACCGGAAGAATATTTTTTAGAAAGGAAATTTACTCTCTCCTGCTTCACCACTGCTAACTCCTCCTCCCCCAATTTAGAAGCCTCCAGCAAAAAAGCAATTAAGATATTTTGAACTCTGCAGTCAGAAGGTCACAAAATACCAGCATGGTTATGCTGGCTACATTAACTTTTCCTTTGTACAGCAGTTATTTGGATCAGATGTAAGTACATGTCCTGCTTCATCTCCTTGGAATATTTGCTCCTTCCGCCATGGCTGCAGTTCACCACAGGGTCATGCCAGCAGCTTCTCACTGATTTTCAAGAGACCAGGTCTCACAAAGGTGACTGTCAACCAAAGCAGTAAAGCTAACACTGTCTTTCTCTACTTTTTACCAGGAGATGGTAAGCTGAGTATGGCACACAGACTTGATTTAAAGCCCTCAAAAACCAACAAAAAAATGTAAAGGAAAATCCCCTGTAAGCGTGTCACAGCATGGATGTATGGCAAGGGGGACCTTTTCTACTCTGACTCCGAACATGGAGCTGTGCAGCAAACAGTAAAAGCACAGCTTTGGTGACTGACTGGGAAACAGTCTCTCCCCCATGGATTTGTTGTTTGATATTTTCCTCACAGCTCCTGATTCCCCCTTCAATATTCTAGATCACCACAGGAAAAAAAAGGCCATTGAATCTCATGGTTAACTGTTAAACTACGGATCTGGTGTGTGTGAGCAGGGTGTCCCCATTCACACTGCTCATCCCACACATACAAAGGTTCCCAACTGTGTAGTACCCTCCTCGAAGGCGGAGGGACTTCCACTCATCTTGACAGCATAAATCACAAAAGTTTCATTGAAATTTTCACACAGTTTCTGTGCATGTTATCTCAGGAGGAAAAAGAGATTTGAAGCAGCATGTGACAGACATTCTTCACACAAACACAACAAGACAAATTCAGGACCCAGGAGAGTGGCTGTAAATGTGGAGTAATTCCATTTTAGATTTATACCATTCAAAACTGTAAAAGAATTGGGTGTCAAATAAGTAAAATAAAAATAATAAATAAAAATGCAGTTTTGTTATTATTAAAAGCAGTTACATGGCATGACAAACTGTAAGGTAAGACCACCTTCATGCACAAGTGCAGTAGGCTGAATCTTGGATCACTGCTAATTTGCAGTGATTGCTTCAGGATCTGACCCAGGGAATTTTAGTGGGATAAAAACAGAGCATCTATGGAGAAAATGTAAGCCTGCGCAGATATTGTATGAAGATTAAAGGATTTCCCTATCCACTAGAGATAATTTCTATTATGCAGCAGAGAGAAAGCTCTTAGTTAATCCTTGAAAGGCTTGACTTTTCTATCCTACTATGGTACATTCTTTATCAATTTCTTTTTCCTTTCCTTTTTGTTAGAGACTCTTTAGACACAGACATCTTCATTGGAAAAACAACACAGGCAAGAAATGCATAATTGTGTGACTTTTCCATGTTTGAATGAGCCTCCTACCCTCTAGAGTGGAATATGAAACTGTCCTTGAACCAAAGGCCAAGGAAAATTTACCTGCAGCTTAAGTACTATGTTTCAGCCCACATACTCTAGGTAGTCTAAACTGACCCCCCAAGACGCAGACAGGGTTAGCACTGAGTCCCTGGTACAACCTGTCACACTGCCTGGATCTGCTCCTACAATGCAGTGCTAATTAGTATCGCAGACAGGCCATTGTGCAGTTTGACTGGAAGCTCCTCCACGAGGAGGTTCCCATATTTTACTGATAACACAAGAACTGTCTTGGTGTCACAGCAACACTGATGCATCTTGCTCATCTCTAGATTAAATTACATTCCCCCTCTCCTCTCGCAAAATTTAACCAGGGTTTTGGAGGTTGTGGGGGGTTTTTTTACTATTATCATCATTTTTTCAGTTAGGCATTCCTTTGTCCTGCTTTCCCTAGAAGAGTTTTTTTGAGGAACAAGTTATGACATTGCAGGTACCTCTCGGTATGCTATAAAGCAACAAAAGAGATCACTACTCAGTTCACCTTGAGAAAACACAGAGTTCAGGTCAGCCTCAGGTGTGTTCCTGATGGTGCCAGGTGTCAATACAAACCTCTTTAATGACTCATTTCCTAATAAAAGTCTTCCTTCCCCTGAAACACAGTTCACTGCATCTTAACTATTCAGTTCACAAAGTTGAATATTCTGGCAGCTACCTACTGAATCTTTCAAACTTACAGACCAGAGATAGCCAAAGGTTGTTTTAAAACCTCTGAGATTTTAATATTCTTTTTTAAAAACACTGGCTTTCTAAGTACAGAAATGCTATGAACCTATGATCTGGGTGCTACTAAATTTGACATCACTAAATTAATTTAAATGAATAATTCAGGGAGAAGAAAATAAAACTAAAAACAAGCTTCATCCCAAGAGTGTGGTCCTCCAGTGGCAAGAGATAATCTGGTGGGAAAGGTATGCTGGAGGACAGGCAAAAGAACAGGCTTTTTTGATTTCTGGAGAGTAGTTGAAGTAAATTCCTATTCTCTGACTTTTATCCCTTGTATAAGCTGTCTTGTGAGCCACTCATCCATTAAATGTGATCTACAGCAACTATTTTTTTACTGCATCTCAAGTCCAAGCTCATAAGTTCATAAAGATACCACAGCACCATAAAATTTGAACATGTTTTTACCTGCAAGACTCCCAGAAAAGATGCTTTTTGGGTTTTAATTCAGCTACAGACAGAGTCACAATGTTTGAGTCACTGTTGTTTAATGAGCAGCCACTTCTCAGCAGAGGAATTAAGGTTGTCATGGGACAGGAAGAAAACTCTCACTTGAGCCAGTCATAGCAGTCTCACAGTCACATCAAGCCTTCCAAACCACGTGGCTTTCCAGTAAGCTTTGGGGCAAGTCTCTCAGCTACTGCTATTAATGCAAGAATTGAAGGAGTTTCAAGCAGGAACCGAACCCCATGGTCATCAAATTGCTATGGACATGAAGAGAAAGGTCTCTCTCCCACTCCAAACACAATAATAGATGGACACAGATGGGTGACTGGACAGAAACAATAGGAGATTCATATCATGAAGAAGCAGCAGAGGACAACTTAGCCATCTAGTCTCAGCTAGCTCTCCAGGCACAACAGCTTGTGTGAACTGCAACAGGGAAGTAATCCAGCTTCTTCAAGCCTGCTCCTCTGCAAGCTGCAGCAGTTCCCAGAGCCACCACACAACACAACTGCATGGCCTGCTGTGTTATCCCAGATGGAAAGATGGTGCTAATGTATGGGGCAGGAACACGACAGGAAAATAAAAATACTGCAAGCTGATCCTATTGGTGAAAACTGTGTACTGAAATAAGGGTTGCAGTGTGTTTGTCTCTGATAAGGAGTCTCCTGGCTCACCACTTGACATGGGTAACGGTGCAGTGCTACCATGTCCATCCAAGGCTACTTGTGGATTTTTTCCAGGGGATTTTCAGCTCTTGAGCCAGCAATTTTTCTGTCTTTGAGATAGCTTATGCATCATTAATGACACATGTACCTGAACCCAGAAGCTCTTGCCAGAGATGAATAAGTGGAGTTATGATAAGGCTTATTTTCATACAGATAACAAGGATATCCAGAGCTATAAATATTGCTAACCAATAAGTCTTTGTTGTTCAACCTCATTCTTCAAAGTTTCAGCCAAAATCTAAATATTACAGATATAAAACAGACCTACTGGAGTAGGAAAGGGGAGAAAAGGAGAAACACTACCCCTTGCCTCCCAATTAAGTGAATCTTAAACCTTTCTCTAGACAGCCAAACCCACACCTTGGTGGAGATTTGGAATCAGAGGCCAGATGAGCCTTTGCTCAGCTCCAGGACCTCTCGTCCTATTGCTTTCTGTTAACTTTATGGATTTCTGCTGGAATGTGGATCACATAATTAGTGCCATACTAATGGACAAGGGATCATGATCGTTCCTGAACCCGACAGGGTCTTCAAAAAGTTTCTGAAAGAAAACAGGAAGCTGCCAAAAAGAAGTGGACATCTCTGCTCCAACAGTTGGCTCTTTTGTCTGAAACCAAGAAAAGCACCATTCAGGACTCTAATTGATTAAAACTGAGTGCAATTGCCAGAGCACCAATAATTGCTGGAAGAGGGCAACGGTCACCCTAACGCGTTGTCACTTCAGAGGAAGTTGAACACTAACAACCGATCAAGCAGCATTAGTTAAAAGTAACCTTTAATGACCCCTGATTTCTCCTTGAGGAAATATTTCCTACAGAATTTGTATTATGGTTTGCAATGCTAGTGCATTTTTCTTTGAATACCTTATTTATTTTAAATTTTAAAATATGCAGAACTCTTCACTGCTCCATTCTGACTGCACACTCTAAATGCTTTCTGTCGTGATTTTCAGATGAACCCCGGGAATTTTGCAGCTCATCTATATTTGTCCCATCCTTCCTGTTTGTTCCCTATAAAACCACTTCTTTTGCTAACTTTTCTGCAGCTGCCATTTCTCCTACTTGCCTTGTTTTGCTTGATTACTTACCCACAATTAACTCTCACTAATTTAGTTTTACTTTTTCATTCACTCACTTATGTGTAACATACACATCTTCCTTTTCCACAATGTTATGTTCAGCATTGCAAGAATGCTACTGATAGTCCCATAAACTTTATGTTTTTCTTCCAGCCTGAAGGTTGGATTAGCATGTAAACCTGGAATCACCACTCTTATTTACACAGGGAAAAAAAAACATATTGCAATTCAGGCTCTTTCAGTAAAGATATAAAATTTAATACTACTTCAGAAAACCTCGTGCAAGGGAAATGCACTCAAAATATTTTGTTGAAAAAATTTACCATGTTAAAAAGGATTTTAAGTTCTGTGAAAACATATCTACCCTTCAGGTCATCTGGATTTTTTGTTTTTAAAGGAATTACTTTTTCAGTTGTGCTAAAACCTCTGAAATTTTGATACTAATTTTGTTTTATTTTTCTTTGGTGACACATTTCTTACATTCCCTTATTCTGCTAAGTGATGTATACATATTAAAATACCTCTTTTGAAACCTCCAATCTTTATTACAAAGAAGAATCAAACCAAAAAGACATATACCAGCATCTTGGTATACCAACATCTTGAACACCAACATGTCTATATTCTCATATTTTTCTACTTCAGATTGTGCCTTGGCCATTTTTTATTGCTTCCAGTGCTGTCTAAAAACATACTGTGAGCATTTTAAACCCTTTTATATGTTGCCAAATCACCAGACAAATCTAGAAGACTGTGTAAATATCAAAGTATTAATAACTTAATATTAATTAAAATATCACATAATAAACCTTCTCTTTGCAAGTGAAAAGTGGAATTATGAGATGTAATCTGACTATGCAAAGACAGAATAAAATCCCATTAATGAAGAGACCTGTAATTTAGAAATATCTGTAAACCCAGGGAAACTTTGTGAGGAAGGAGAGCATTTTAGGTGCAGAGAAACAGAATGATCAAATTAGAGAGGTTTCAACCATGAGTAGGAGAGTCCTTCACCTCTGCCCTTCCCTATACCAAGATCTGCTCACAAAGCAGAGGTGATCCCAGAGCAAGAATAGGATAAAGAGGCTTCCCCTACAAGCTGGAAGGAGAAGAAATGAATTACTAAATAGGTTGGAGGCAGCTGATACCAGAAGAGATTGGATGACACATCTCTTAGAGCTTTGGGAGAGAAGACGACCAATAACCTCTAAGTGAGTAATGTGATTCAATGAAGAAGGGTGGACAAAAGCATCTATATTTGGGGGATTGTATCCTTGTCCTGGAGTAGGCAAACTCATCCAGATCATCATCTTGCCCTGAACATCCTCCATGGTGGACAACATGCCTGTAATCCAGCCGATCAGGTAAGTTATTTCAACACAACTAAACTGAAATAAGAGACAAAGTTCCCTGAGAAGAATGAAGGATAAGGAGATTTTTGCTAGGTCTACATTCAAGCATCCCTGCACCAAGAAGTAGAGAGGGGATATAATTTTTGACGCTAAAAACAGACTTTCATTTTGGCACTGCTGCCACCAATGCATGTGTGGGGGAGTGCTTGTCCATACTAAAACTTTATCTTCTGCCTGCATCCAGGTGTGCTGCTTTTTTGCTGGAAAGATTTTTTAATGTGCAAAAATACTATTTTTGTCCAAAAAAACCCCTTGTTTGCTTGTTCCAAGTTGACCACAAAACCTTGCAAGTTCTCTCCTTTGTCCTCTGATCTTAAAATAATATTGGACACTTGTCCCTGTCTTTCATCAGTATCAAAGTGGTACGTGCCTCCCCTTCAGGACTCTACGTTTTAGCTCCTTTTTTTAGTTGAGGTAGATGATGTATTTGGGATTCATTTATAACATTCAAAAGCTTTTAGATAACACATCTGTTTTGCAAGAGTAGCACACTCTGTCCTAAGTGTTGGGGAAGGAAAGGAATATCAGGCTGTTGCAGACTCTCTCTAAAAAGGGGAAGCAGTCATTCCTCTGGGGTCAAAGTCCAGAGGGTCTGCACTTTGTTCATTCTCTCCTGCCTGCAAACAGGGAATCAGGAAACATAAACAGCTACAAGATAAAAGCAAAACCTAAACCTAGAGAAACAAGCAGTGTTGATCTAACTCTGGATTAGACCTTGGCAACACACACTGAAGTCTGCCATCAGCTACTGCGGGTCACACTACAGTGGAGGAAGGGACTTATCATGTTGAGAGTTACCTTTGCAGCAGAGACACTAAGAATCAGGCACAAAATCAGACACAAGGAAGGGTATGGGATAACAAAACAATGTTATTTTACTGTGAGAAGAGCAAGAATCTTTACATGAGGGGGTGTAGTGGAGAACGTCAGGTATGTACATAAAATAAAAGGTTGTTGCAACAAACCCAGAATATTTTGCTAATCTTCACTGAGAAATCAGTATGAAAAATTCATCATTGCAAAGTCAGTTTGCCCTGTCCTGTCTGTTACCCAATCTATTTGACTCAGACCATAATAAAGAGCAAGGTAAAAGAGATACTGATTTCTGATGGACTTCCCCGGAGAACTTGTTGCCCGAGGGGAAAGGTCTGGCTCAGCAGAGGGTTTGCAGAGCTCTGCAGCTGTGTGTCTGTGGGGTGCACACAGGGAATGCAGACATCTACTGTTCTCCCTCTGCAAATTTGTCTTAGCCTTTATTTTCTTCCTTATCCATTGCTTTGTAGGCCTACTCTGTTGGGCTTTGGCCCCATTTAGTCAAAGCTCTTGTAGTGATCTGGCTTATCATAAACCTGGTCATTCTAAATTTGCCTGCTCCATCTCCTACCAGCATCACATTGGTGTCACTGAGTCTAGATATTTACTAGCTCTGTAAGCCCTGATGTTCATCTCCATTTTTTGGATTGTTTAAAGGAAAAGCTCATCCAGGCTGGAATAGGGAAGAAAAAGTCTGACAAGTCAGGAACAAAAAAAGAAAGTCAAAAAATGGACCTAATGATGAGTCTTGAGAATTCAAAGATGAAATTTGTGCAATGAACTCCCTCTATTTGCCCTTCAGGTTGGACTTTACGTGATTATATGACACCACACCTCTCTTCTGCTCTGTGACTCATTTGTCAGATCCTGATTTGCCTGGGGACAAGTAGGAGAGATGCTGCAGCACTGGGCTGCAGTCAGGCAACGTGTCCCTGTTCCTGGGGATCTCAAAGCCACACTCCTCTGCTGCACCCAGCACCAGCTCCCTACCGAGGCATACGCCAGGTGTGCAGTCTACTTTGGGGCTTCAATCACGTGCTAGAACTGGATAAATTTGAGAAGTCAGGGGGCTCAATGAGCATGAAGGACAGTAGGTAGATCCTTACATAAACATCGTCTGACAGAGAGGAGAATGGTGTCTTCTGCTTTCAAAGAAAGCAGTGGGAATCAAGCTCAGAAATTTTCCGCAGCTGTCATAACTGAGCCACATTGCACAGAAAAATCTGAAGATGCAGAAATGATACAGTATGAAAGGGACAGAGGTGCTGCAGTTTGGCTTAAAATTGCGTTGGGGATTGGAATTTCACATTTCTGAGCTATGTGTGCTTCAGCTCACAGACACCATGTATTAATAGTGACTTCCCACAGATAAGGTTGTTAGAAAAGGTTCAGCAAAGTGGTAACATGCATGAGGCCTCTCTCCAAGAGCTAGATCTTGTAAAAGTATATGCTTCCCACTGGCTTTATGGAGAATTTTTCTTATGGATGCTTGGACAGCCTGCAGCTCCCAACCCTTTCAGTTTGTTGCTCTGACAGCGGTTTGTATTTTAGTACGTGATGCAGAATCACTCTATCTTAAGTCCTTATGCTGCCTGCTGTCTTAAAGAGCTGCTGTTTGTCTTCTCTGAGTGGATGCATTTCAGTGTCAAGAGAATAGATCCCAGTACAGCACAGGCAGAACTCTCCAGTGCTCTGTGCTTTTCTCTAAGCAGCTGCATTCCTGCAAGGTGGGTGTGGAAGGCTGCCAGTTCCTAGTGGCTGTGTTTCATGCCCTTATTTTAGGGGTTATTACAGTAGTTACGAGGCAATGAAGCTATCAGATGCATGTATCAGCTTAGGGCTGTATGCATACTTCAGGAACCAGTTTAACAATAGCTTGTGTTTATGCATTTGATTAAGAGTTCAAACACATGCATTGAAAGAAAAGGAAACCCAGGACAGTCGAGACCAGTTGCTGCTACAAGTGCCTGTGATTCTGTTCACCACAGCAGTGCTGGGTCTTTTTACACAGATGATCCGGCTCTAGGAGCTGGTGGCTCGAGGAATAGTATGAAATAGTTTTATTGATATTATCTCTCCAATATTTTAGAGACAGAAGATGAAAGGGCAGAAAGTCTTTAAGAAGCTGCTTTATTAGCATGGTATCAGACTATTGCAATCTACAACTGGGGTACCAGAATATGCTTGGTAAGCATATTTTTGCCTTTTTAGGGTGGTCAAAGATCATTTGCTCCTTGCAGTAACGTACTGAAAAGAATGTAGAAGCACAGAATACTAAATTATCAGTATAGTACAAAGTTATGTATTATTTACAAGCACAGTGTGAGCTGTCAGGTCAGTTAAATCAATTATTCACCATTTGTTCAATTTAGCTTTGTGTAAATCTTCATTTTCTCACTCAGCAAATTCCAAATTTACTACAAAGCCTTATGCCATGTCTGTAATGAGAACAGACTGAAAAGTAGAAAAAGGCAGACAGCTTACTAAATTTATAAGCAAATGCTTGAAAAAAGAATGATCAATGTCTACGCTTTGCTTTATTTTATCTAGTGTGATTTTTGTGTGTAAATCATATATAATATATATATAAATTTACATTTTGAGATAGAGGTATTAAATTCCATCCATTTCTAGTCTCTTACATACAGCAAGAGATTAAGACATTCCCATAAGTGCTGAGGGACTGATTATAAGAGGGATTCATGGGCTTTTAAGGCTAGAAGGGACCATTATGGACTGTGACATCTTGGATCTCCATAAACTTCACACACGAATTATTATAACAAGCCTGTGTCTTCTGATTGAACTAGACTGTATCAGAAGAACTTTTTGTACTTAATTTGGCCATCACATGCTGCTTCATATCAGTGGAAATATTTATATAGACCAAGGTAAAAAAGAAAAATTTGCTTATTTGTGTAACCAGAGAACCAGCAGTCAGGCTAGATCTAAAATCTGATCTGCTGCATGATGTACAACTGGAATGCATTGCTACGAGAAGTTATTTGCTTTAGTGTAGGATTATTCAAGGAGTGTGGAAACAGTGATGTTATCTACCTTACTTATAGACCTCAACTTTGCCCAAGAAAAACTCTTAGCTGAGAAGTTAATTCAACCTCTCTCTTTTCCATGCTTCGCTTTTCTTGAGATGACCCTGGCTGTGTCAATGTATTGGGAAAACCAAAAATAATAATGTGTGAAAACAACTGCTTTTTTGAATTATTGATTAAAGTTTACAATTCATTAGCTGAGCAAGGGGAGCTGGCCATATGTACATTTAGTGTGGCTTACTTTTGAGCCAAAATGAGTTGGGTAAGACTAGGAAAGCTCATGTCTAAGGCTAGTCTGCTTTCCTACAGCTGTCATTACTCATTGATTTCTATAGTGGTCGCTGTTGTATTCACTGAAATGATGTATAATGAGGTCTCTGGTGTGCTAAATGAAATTCTTTTTCTCTCTGTACTCCTCTCTTGAGAAAAAAAACCTCTTTTATGAGGAAATATTAAGTCATGCCTTTCTTTTTCCTATGTCCAAAATATGAGCTGAACAGAATTCTTCAAAGGAGTGCTCATAAGAAGGTCCAGGCTCTGCATTTGTTTACTGTGGTGTAGAATGCAGTTCTACCTCCAGCTCCTTCAGACAAAAGGTTTCCAGTTCTGTGCACACTGAATTAGGCCTCAATAGCTGAATTGTCTTTATGGAGCATGGCCATCCTCATGATCTGTCCTTGTCACTAAGTGCTTTGAAAGTGAGTTGTGGTACTTTGAGCAGAAAATGGAAGAGGACCTAGCATTGAGCAGAAGAATTATAGCACATGGAAGACATCCCCAGAATGCCAGGGAGAAACAGATGAAATCTGCAGGGTCAAAATTCTTGTATTGCATTAATAATGTCATTCTATTAACTATAAGTGTTTAGAGAGAATGAAACAAGTAAACTATGCAATCTTCTTGGTTATCTGGCTTTAAATTTGGATTAAAAAGGGTCTAAAACTTGCCAAAACGGAGGTGATATGAGTTTAGCTAAAAGATGGATATATATATTCAAAGTGTTTCCACTTCTGGCTGTCATAATTTCCATTGTTCCCCAAGGCCTCACACCTCCAGAGTGATAGCTTTTGGAGCAAGGGGGATTTCTGTATAACGAGGTGAGGATGGCTGGGGACCACCTAAACAGAAGCAACACAGTTCAGTCTGTCTATAGTGCATAGCAGGTAGATACTGCAAAGGTGAGAGATGGGATGTTTGCTTTTGAGAGACCAGAATACAGGAGAGGTTTTCAGTGCTCCACAGTGAAAGGATACTGGGAGGTGAGCTGTAAAGTTGTTTTTCTATTGCAGGTGTTTTTCTGAATTGTCAGTGTCCTTGTGGTTGACTGCACCAAAAGGGACAAGTCATTCACTGCTGCAGGACAGGCTGCTCTCTGTGTCACAGTTACCACCTCGCTGTGTGGCAGAGTGAAACCTGGATAAGCAGCATAAGCTACAGATGAGCACTTGGAAAATATAAATCATACGGTCTCAAATCTTTCCTTGTACAGAAGGACTTGGAGAGGTCTTTTAGAAGAGGTGGTGTTTATCAAAAATTGAGAGCCTCTACATTTTCTAAAGGAGTTTGATATTGAGAGAGGTGTTCAACTTAAAGCACAGCAGATGTCCTGTATTATACTGTGATTGACTTCCCATTCCTGAGTAGCAACTTACATTTTTGTGCCTTTTGTTTCCTCATCAACAAGGACAAAGTGTCTCTGAAAAGTAAGGAGATAATATGTGCAATTCTGAAATACCATTTAAAAATTGCACATTTCTTTTTTTCTAAATTTGGGGTATTTGGAAGGAAAAAAACAAAACATTAGACATCCCAACAAAATATCAAAAGCCTGCCTCAGAAAAAAAAAGATCATGAAATCATTAATTTTTTAAAAGTCTATCATCTTAGTTAGTTAGTGAAGAGAGTGTCCTGCAAGATGTTTTAACCCACGGAAATTAGCATGTCAAAATATGTTGCAAGTCTGACATATTTTTCTTGTCTATCTATTCAAAAAAGTAATTGAAGAAAAAACTAAATTAAACATTCATGACAGAAACTGTTTGAAAGCTGCCATAAGAACTAACACTAATGTGTCAGCTTTCCAGTCTGGTACCTTGCAGACAAGCTTTGTCCCTGACTAGTCTGTCTGTGTTCTTTGGCTATTTAAAAGGTATTGTTATTGAGAAAACACTCCTTGTTACTTAGCTAGGAATTGATTCCTTCCCTGGCATTTCTAAAAATGAGGGGTTTTTCTTAAATGGCAAAATCTGCCCATGTTGAAGCATATGCACAGTATTGTGTAGCCAAAGGAGAAACTGACCCATAGCCTCAAAGAGACTACCAGTCCCTCCAAACCCTCTTAAAAATAAGAGCATCGTAGAATCACAGAAACATCTGAGTTGGAAGGGACCTTTAAAACTCATCTAGTCCAACCACCCTACCAGGAGCAGAGACACCTTCCACGAGACCAGGTTGCTCAGAGCCTCATCCAAGCTGACCTTGGGGATGGGGCATCTACATTCCCTTTGGGCAACCTGTGACCCAGAGTAAAAAATTTCTTTCTCACATCTAACCTAAATCAATCCTTTTTCAGTTTAAAACCATTATGGCCTGCTATCACAACAGGCTCTGTTAAAAAGTCCATCCCCCTCTTTCTTACAAGCTGCCTTTAAGTATTGAGAGGCCACAATAAGGTCTTCCTGAAGCCTTCTCTTCTCCAAGCTGAACAACCCCAACTCTCTCAACCTTTCCACACAGGACAGGAGCTCCAGTCTTCTCATCATTTTTTGGCCCTCTGGACTCCCTCTGTTTCTTTCTTGTACTAAGGATAAGTGTCGGATTCAGTGCTCCAGGTGGGTCTCACCAGAGCAGAGTACAGGGGGAGAATCACCTCCCTTGATCTGCTGTTCATACTTCTTTTGATGCAACCCAGGGCATGTTGACTTTCTGGGCCATGAGCACATGCTGCTGGCTCATGTCCAGCTGTTCTTCTATCACCATTCCCAAGCCCTGCTTCACAGGGCTGCTCTCAATCCTTCATCCCCCAGCCTGTATTGACAACAGGGATTAGCCCAACCCATGGGCAGGACCTTGCACTTGCCAGCTGTTCTTCTATCACCATTCCCAAGCCCTGCTTCACAGGGCTGCTCTCAATCCTTCATCCCCCAGCCTGTATTGACAACAGGGATTAGCCCAACCCATGGGCAGGACCTTGCACTTGGCCTTGAACCTTATGAGGTACAATTCTTTCCTTTTTCCAGGCTCTAGGGACTTCACTTGACTTCATATATCTTCATATATCATATATGGCAACTCCATCAGCCAGCTCCCTTAGGACCAAGTGTCTTGTCAGGTCCCACAGACTTATGTATGTTTGGGTTTCTCAGGTGGTTACAAACCTGGGAGGTTTGTGGGAGAAACTTTGTTCCCCCAGTCCCTGCTTGGCAGCCTGTTATATATGGAGTTGAGTAGTTGGCTTTTGTATGTTTTGTTAATTAATTAAAGTGATTAAGAAGATGTTAATCAGTTACAAATAGTTCAGGTAATGAAGGAAGTTGTTAATTAAATGTTAAAAACCCTGTTTGTACCCCAGTTAACAGTTATACAAATCCAAGTTTCATACCCCTAGTTTCACTGTTAAAATGAGCCATTTACAAATTTTATTTAATATCCCCAGTTACCTGAATGAATGTACCCCCTGTTTATGTTAAAATCATATTTTTATCTCAATTCTATGTATGTTTAAAACCTGGTATTAAGTTTCCCCTATCTAAGTAATAGGCTGAGTTAAAGCCTCATATTAAGTGCCGCAGGTTATTTTTAGAGGCACTTCTAACGGTCCTGCAAGTGTAGTCATGACAACCCTGCATACCAATGAGGAGGAATTCCCGCCATTGAAACACCATTACCTCATCGGGTTGGAACCCCTAACAACGAGCCACCGATTGGACAGAACATCATGACTTCATTCTACACCATCCAACCAGCGACCATCAAAGAGGCGGAGAGTGGGCAGAACCAAGGCAGAGCCGGAGACTCCAGAACCCCATAAAAGACTGAAACCCCAGACTTTTGCGCGCATTTTGCCTCATTCACTTGTGGACTAGCCACTCGTGGAGCCCGGTGCTGCCTATTGGTCAGCCCCTCCCCCACTTTGGGGAATTCTAACAACTAGGCGGCACTGCCCAATCCTAATACTTGGGTTCATCGCCCTGCGGGACACGAAGTGTCTCTTATCTCCGCCCCGGGCGGTTTTCACCTTTTTATTTTTAAACTTTATTTTAAAAACTTGACAATAAATTATCTTTTGCTTAAAGATAATTTTGGGCTGTCTCGTTTTTAACACAGCCCATCCAGGTACCTGGCAGAGTACCTGCCTTGTGAAATATACTGCTGTGTTTCAGCAGTTTCTCTGGGAAAATATTAGTAAAAATACATGCATTTGGCACTTGCTATTGAGCTACTTGGTGCAAGTCACAAGTATAGATTTTAAAACAGCTGCTGGTTCTCATAGGGAGAAATGTTCCAAGCGTAATGTTTCCCAAAAACAACAGCATAGTCCTGGATACTGTTTCAGCCTACATTTCTATAGGGTCAAGCATTTGAAGCAATTCAAAAAAGAGGATCAACACCATGACCCAATGCAAACGTTGTCACACTACACTGGTTCTTAAAAATCCTGCTTTGCTAACAGGCAGGTTGGACTTGTTGTAAGTCCCTAGGAGGGAGAGAAGGGGAAAGGATATTTGTGTCAGTGCTCCCATTTGAAAAGCAGCTTATGGTTTTCTGCAGATCTGGTGGAGGTAACCTTGATGGAGATGAAAAAAGGGTCTTTGCTCCTTAGGCTCTGACCATAAGGAAGTGTTGGAATTAGGAGAGGCTTTCCAAGCAAAGGCTTGACCAACAGACATTGAAGACATTCAGTTATCTTCTCATATTTTGACAAAGAAAGGGTATCTCTGAGGAATGATTTTACACAAAAACAAATAAATTAATTAATTAAAAATCAGAGCTATACAATAATTAAAAGAAAGAACAGTCCTGAAACCTGAATCATCAGGAGAAACAAACAAATTACTTTTAGTGTGAGTGGTCACTGCTTAACATCTACAGGACCATTCAGGAATGGATCACTGTCCAACGCATTGTGTTCTGCCTGAGCCATAGAAAGGTGTTTATTATCCTGGTCAGTTGTCTAGTTCTTTGTTCTCTGTCATCTCTATCAAGGCAAACTCATGCTGTGGAGATGAGATATTTTTCTGTGAGCCACCTTTCTCCTCTAAAGGATCCTCTCAGGCCATCTGTAACTCATCCTGTGAAGGCTAAATATATAAGCCCTGATGTCAGAGTATATCACAGAAGTGTTTAGCAACAGAAAATCAGCTGAAGATGCTACACAAGAGTAATAAGTTGATAATATTTTCCTAATGAAACCACTCAGGATAAAAATAACTTCCTTTTTTTTTTCTGTAATGTCAAACTAAAGGATAGGTGTTGCATCAGCAGACTTTCACAACACATTAAAAATCCCCGAGAAACAATGTATCACACATGAAGAGCTTCCTACCAGATTCATGCAGCTAATGAAATTCTACACAACTTCTTCCAGGAAAATGGCTTGCATACTCTGAAACTATATCCAGGATTTTTACAAACTGTTCTGCATGATTCATTCAGTGCTCGGTAGATTAGATGGAATGAATTCACATGAGTTCAGGCTAAATAAATAAAATGAAACACAACAGCTGGGGCTACTCATCACTCAAGCACATGACACCTATTGCCAAACCCAAGAGACACTCAGTGGTGTTGTAATTACCAGGCTGGGTCAGTGGTGAAGTAGAAAGTGGGGATGTTACAACAACTCCTTGGATTATCTGTGATCAGAAAAAAATATCAGAGAGGTTTGTAGTATACGGCAAACAGCAGTGTTCCATGAACCATTACAGAGAGGAGCAGGATTTCATTCTGTGAAATTCCATTGCATGGAAAAGGGTAAGTTGGAACAGTCTTGTCCCACACATTGTAGTGAATTGAATGGCCTGTATAAGTGCCACACATGCACAAATCCAGCAGAGATAAGGGAGCACAGGTTTCCCTCCCAGGGTTTCTCCCTGAATGCCTGTTCACAGCTCTGTGCTTGCTCTGTCCTCTTGCCAGGACCAGGCACAGGAGCAGAAGCAGAGGAAATTAAAAAAAAGGAGGTATGTGACTATAGAACAAGTCTGTGTCAAGGAAGAGCAAAGGCTCGAGATCAGTGTGTGCCAGGCACAAGCAGGACCCATTTCACACTACAGGAAAGAAGGAGGTGACAGCTCTGGGCACTTCAAGGCTGTTTTATTCATGTTAGGTCAGGCTCCACAACAAAGGTCTCAAGCCTATATCCAGGGCAGGCTAGAAATATTAATGTACACCAAGAGAAGTCAGGGGAACTATGCGACTGGCACAGCATCTGGCTTGTTTGCACGCTTCTACCCTGCAAGACCAGGAACAGCTAGAGAGAAGAAGAGGGTGGACTTTGCCTGCAAGACTCACTTTCAGAATTTCCATTCTACAGCAAGACACCTCCAGCACCCAGCACCCCACCCCTGGCATGTGCATACTCATTCTTTGTTGTGATAAGCAAAGCAGGACGTACTTTAATGTATTATACCTGCGGGGATTTGACTCAGTACGTTGAGCTAAGGTTCCAAGAGGATGTAGTTATTTTTGACGCCTCTAATTTGTTTTTTGTTTCTCTTCCAAATAGGACAAAAAAAAAAAAAAAAAAAATAATAATAAAAAAAAAGCTATCACTGGATTTTTGCCTGTGTTCCATTCTAAATCACCATTTATCCCCTTGCTCAGCTGACACCACTGGAAACATCAGAAAATCTTTATCGTGCAAACTATAATAAAGAATAGAGAATCATAGAAAACAAAAATAACTGAAGAGGATATAGGAATCACTACTCAGCTCTTGCACTCATCCTTGTAACTGCATTCTGTAATGCTCAAGCGCTTGACCCCTGCAGTGGCAAACAGCCCGGCCTCACAGCCACCCAAGGATTCACATGCCTGGGTTCCACCTAGGATCCAACTCACAGATTGCAGTACACACCCTCTGCTCAGCTGTTATCCGCCTGGGAGCATCTAAAACTCTGCATGTGACCCAATTTTCACCTAGGAAGTCACCTAAAATCTGCCTTTGTATATATGGAAATGCATTTTTCTTTCGAGAGATAAGCAATGATAAGTCATAAACAAAATTTAAAGGCTTCAGAAGTTAGTTGATCCTCACTTAAATAAGTAAAGAATCTCATTCAGAAATCTGAAAAGTGCCCAGAATGAAGGAGTGGCCACATATTCTTGTAAGACTCACTCCTGTGAGGTGCTGAACTTGGGCACTGGTGAGTATAACAGGGAATTACAGAAAGTGGATGACAATGTCACCATAAGCCATCTCTCTAATGTGGTCCAATTGAAACAGTCCAGCATAAGAGCTCAAGTCAGTAATTGATTGTTGATATTAGCGGTCATACAGAAACACCCAGAGCCATTTCCCCCTGTTCAGACTGTCTTTAATGTTTCTTAATTTGCCCATATTGTAGTACACAGGCTTGAGGCAACTCTCTGATTTCCAGTTTTTCATCCCCTAAGAACACAATGCCAAAGATGGGAGATTTTATGAGGATCTTTTAAGGAAAACTTTAGAAATTTTGATGGCAAGGAAACATGGGGATGCAGATGCCAAGTGTTACCTATTATAGCTTTCATGGAGAGCTATTTTTAATGCAGCCAACTCAGCTGGCGTGAGTGAGGCAGATCCACAGAATAGAAAGCGTCCTCCTAATGCTGAGCCTGTCACTTTATACAGCCATGCTGGGTCAGGGAAGAGGGAGAGGGATCCTCCACAAGTAGTAAATATCTCGTGGTTAAAAAACCATTGCAAGCCTTTCATTTGAAACAGCTACGAGAAGGGTACTGGGAAGACTGAAACTTTGAATATCCCTTGTTCAGCAAGCTGTCTCACTGGGCTGGGAACGTGTTAGAGCTTGCAGTCCTGGAGTCTAACATGCTCCCTCTGCTTGTGTGTTCACTCTTCCATGATTTTATAGCTCCTTTATATAACAAACACACAGGCACCTTACACTGCCAGGTGTGTGTAGAAGATTTTAGCTGCCACTCTAAACTGTAGCTGGGCTGGTATTTTTTAAAAAGCTGAAATATTCTCCTTTCAGTTTTCACTGTCTCTTGAAAGTATTTCTGGCATTTAGGGGCAAAAGATATTGCAGAGCATCCAGATAAAGCAATTTGGAGTGCTTTTGTATTTTTACAGAAGAAGAGTGTTTGAACCACACCCTGGAAGATTTTCACTAGAGCCAAGCAGTGTCCTCAGATATGTCATACACAGGCAGCATTCAGCTCCCCCACAAGACCCGCCAAGGCTCATATGCCAAAAGTGAGACTCACAGAGCCAAATACTCCTCCTCCAGATACTGCTCCCTCCTGGCACCTCCTCCTTCACTCACAGCATAGCCCCCCTCTTCCACTGCCTCCCTCCTGCTTTGGGATCTGGCCAGTGTTTGTGGACTATCCAGCCTGCTGCATCTCAACGACGAGGCCCCACTCCTTGCATGCATGTGCTGAAGGGATTTATTTCTTTTTTCCCACTCAGGTCAGTCATTCACTCTTAAGTGAGTCTTTCCCTGTGATTTGACAGCAGATAGCACTGCCTTTGACGTCTAAGAGGAGGTCTGCGTTCAGTTGCTGGAGATGATGGCTATGCGACAGCCTTTTCCACCTGTGCTGTTACTAATTCCATTTCATTCAGGTCAATATGTGGTCAATTTTGTCAACTCCAGCTCTCCTGGCAGGAGGCACAAGCCAAGTGACCAATGTTAAGGTGTGCAAGGGCCTCAGAGCTCTTTTAACGAAGCCTCACATCCCAAACCACTGTGAAAATTTAAACCCAAAGAGGTGGCTCTGGCTATCAGATCTGACCTGAATGATGCAAGACACAGGAATTCATGTGGTCATTTCCTCATTCAGCACTGTCATGGGTCATCTGTCTGTGCAAGAAGTGAAAAGGGAAACATATAAATCAGATGATTTGACCATGGGGAGGTATCAACACAGCAGGGAATAGGGTGATCCATTGCTCCAGCTTGTGCCCTCTGAGACTGCAGTTAATTAAGTTTAATGCCTTGGATATAAGCAGCTGCTGTAAGACACATCCCCTCCAGCTCTCAGAGTACAAGGGGGAAATTCGGGATGGCTCCTGTGTGATCCTGCTTTTGGCAGCCACTTCTGATAGACTGGAGGGTGGGAGCAGATGAGGAAGCAAGGGTAGGCTGGACTACTGCCCAGGGGCAAAGGAGTTCATTCCTTCATGTTGTTATAAGCACAAGTGGTAATTACAGGATAATTTGGATTGACTTTCAAACTGCACTAAAGCCCCTTTATGCAGCTTTGGCAACATAAGGTGACCTTGCTGAGGGGCCAGAAACAGCTCAAGAAGATGGTGTGACAAGGGCATGGGTGAGGAAGAACAAGCTGGCCCTCTCAATGCCCATCTAAAAGGCAGGGTCAGGAGAAAATATATCCAAGTTCTGCTGGCTGCTGCTCTCTCCCTGCAGCAAAACAGGTTTGGTATTTGGTCTGGGATGACAGGTTGAGTTGTGGTCACTGGTGAGCAGAACGTGTCAGTGACAGGTAGAAGGGGATGAAGTGCAGCAAGCATGTTCCAGTGCAGGTCCAGCCTAGCACAGTGCTCCTGTTGCAGCACAGTTGCAGAAAGTAAAATGACCCAGGACAGAGCTGATGTTGGGTAGTTTTGCCCCACTTTGGCTGGGAAAGCCTAGAGGAAGGCTGGAGTTGGAGGAAGCTGCAACTGCAGCCCAGAGTGCTCTGGCTAATCTCTTCTCAAAGCTGCCCTAAGATCCGGACAGCCCCAGGCTGCCCAGGAGCAAGGGGAAGAGGAAAGGTGAAAGAAAGGCCTGTCTGTCCTCTTTCTTCTCTCTTGCCGCAAGCGTAAGAAGCAGACTTACCCCGGCCCGCTGGGTTTTTCAAGCAGGCATGTTTCTTTAGCAGCACTGTCTCTCTGCCCCATAGAACCATGGAGTTGTTTAGGTTAGAAAAGATCTCATAGCACGGTTTGGAAGAAAACTCATATTTTCTCGTGCCTGAGGGGCTGGTATGTCTGGATCCCCTCACCTAGCGCCAGGTCAGGGGCTGCGAGTGATGGGGAAACGGCCGCAGGAGACTCTCATCAGTGCTTTGGGGGTGCAGAGACCAAAGATCTGCTACAGGCGCTGGCTCTGTTGTTCCACGGTATTTAACACCGAACACTTAAAAAAAAATATAGCAATTATCTTTTCATTCTGCTTTTAAGGAGGACTTTGGCGAAGGAAAACACTAACTTACTCCTTCCCCGCGCACTCCCCTCCTCCCTCTGCCCGGCTGTGCGGGCGGTGCCCTGCGGGCCGGCGGTCCCTGGCGGGGACATGCTGCCATCCAGTGGCCTCCCCGGGAGCCGCCACAGCCCCCGCCCTGCTCGGGCTGGAGGTTGCCCCGGGGCAGGGAGAGGAGCCAATCCGCCGATGGAGGCTGCGGGGGCTGTCCCCGCTGTCCCCCGCTGCCCTCCGCAGCATCCCGGGCAGGCGGCGTGGAGACGCGGTGCCCTCCAGCTCGCAGGCGCCTTGGTGCCCGGTTAACCCTCCCGCCCAGCTTCCCTCCAGCAAAGGGCTTCACAGAAGGGAAAGGGGAGCAGGACTTCCTAGCTTAGGTCCCTTTTCTGTTCCGTTTCTCCCC
>WEIT01027145.1:65068-78138 GCA_013389985.1 Dryoscopus gambensis
CCTCCCCCTCGCCTCTGTTTGGAAAGGATAGGCAAAGACTTGATTTGTAAAGATTTGTAAGAATTTTAAAAGATTTTTAAGTGATGACACTGTGGTACCCAATTTATCTCTCCTTTTTGAAGCTGGTAATCCTTCTAAATCAGTGAGAGTTTAGCAGCTGTGGAGATGACACTAAGGCAAGTTGATGCATTTAAATAAAATACTAGAGGAATCACAGCCTAGAACATTAATCCATGACCACTTCCCCTATTTATGTCTCTCAAACAGAGTCTTAGAATGGCTTGAGTTGGAAGGGAATGTTTTAGATCATGTAATCCACCCCCTCCTGCCATGTGCAGAGAAGCATTGCTCATAGATCAGGCTGCTTGGAGCCTTGTCTGACATGACCTTGAATATTTCCAGGGATGGGGCATCTACCACCTCTCTAGTTACATGTGCCAGTGTTTTACCATCCTCATGGTATAAAACTTCTTCCTTATAACTAATCTAAATCATTCCCTCCTTCAGTTTAGAACCATTGTCCCTTGTCCTATCTCAACAGGCTCTGCTAAAAAGTTTGTCCCCATCTTTCTTAGAGAGTGGAGGTCATTATGCAGGACAAGCCTCCTAGAACCTGACACCCTGGTGTGACATATATCCCAGCACTGCAGCTGGAGACACCAGCTCAGGTATTCCTGCCCCGTCCTGCCCTCCACTGCTCAATCCAGACCTTGCTGCTTTCATGTCAGTTTGACCCTTAGTTCTGTCAATCTGTTTAAATTTCAAATAGGTTTCTTCCTGTATCCAAGTCACAAGGTAACTGCATTACAAGAGACACCAGCCTGATTGGAGAGATGATAAGATGTATCAGGGCAGGAACCAAACTGAACCCCAAGACACACAGTGTCTGCTACACTAGTTCATGTGGGACTTGCAATGAGGTACAGGATGGTGTTCTACCAAAGGGCTCTTAAATACAAGGATCTTTAAAGTGTCAGATGTCCAGCAGCAGCTCAGTACCTTGAGCTGTCTACAGCTTATGATCCAGCTTTCTGTCCAAGAGAGCACGTCTTACACATGCAGATAAGGTGACACCTCACACCTTCCCAGCAAGGTAAGGCAACAGTCAAATGGATCTTCAGGTGCACCTCAAGAGACCTGACAGTCCTGCATGACACAGCGGATGCCAGCTTTACCTGTAGCTGTACATACACACGTTAACACTCATTATTGATGGGCCAAGATCTTAAACAAAATACAGCGTGGACAACGGACGTCAGGGATTTTCTATGACTACAGAATAAAGCAAAGTGTTGTGGTTTTTTCTCTCCATCTGTGACCTCTGAACAGTTTTAAGAGCAAGAATGAACCTGGAGAGAGTGACAAATTATAATTGCAAACTCCAGCTGATATGCTGGCAAATTCCATCCTGCTTATCATGTTCAAATGTAGATCAAGCAGGAAAACTGTGCCTCGGCCAGACCAGCCAACACACCAGCTAACAAACCCAACTCAGCATGAAGGGAAGAAAGCCTCCTTTATGGGGAGTATGAGGGAAGATGGGACAAGGACATTTGAGGTCATCAGTTGTGCTGTGGGGCCCACTGGTGTTTCATGGAGTGGAATTTGCTGGAGGTGATCTCTGCTCGTTACAAATTCCAGATGAGTATCTTGTAGCCCTACATGGGATTGCAGCAAATTATACCTTATTTTTCAAACCCTCCATCAGGAGGGCACCTCGACTGCTGCTTCTGAAGGACTCTGTTGTCCAAACACCGGGTTTCTCTGCACTAAAGGACTTATCAAGCTGCAGTCTGAGATGGTTTTTTTGTTCTACATTTTCCTTTGCTTGTCTGTGCCTGGTGATAAGGGGCTTTAAGGTCTAGAACTGACGACTCCCAGGCATTCCAAAATGCAATAAAAATTCATATGGAGAGTTTTCATCTAGTTTGAATTGTGTTTTGTATTTATTTTGATGAGAACCCTCAAAACTATTGCCTTTCTCTTCAGTGTCTCTGGGGGGTTAAATGCAGTGTGGTAGATTGTTCTTTTGAATCTCCAAATGAGTGGGGAAGATTGAGGCCACAGAGGAACATGTTCACAATTAGGCTCATCCTCCTACAGCAATTCTCCTGTGTGCACAGTCTTCAGAGACTTTTCAGAGAGAAAGTGGGAAACACCTTGAAGCAAGCAGAGATCTATTGGGATCACTCCTCTTCACAGACAGTGTCAATGGGAGTGAAGGAACCGAGGGTTTAAATGTCTCCTCACCAACTAATCCCATCTGATCCTTAAAGATAACCATGTGGAAATGTATGGAAGTCTCTAACCTTGCTGAATTCAAAAGGATGAGTGAGGGCTCTGGAATTTCAGAAGCACATAGAGGGGTGACCGTTGTCTTTTTATTTCTGTCCGTTTTCAATCATTTTCAAATGCATGTATCTAAAACTCTGCTGATCCCAGTTCTATGCGATTTCTGTCTGAGAAATAACACTGTCACACTTGGGAACAGGAGAACAGGACACCCTACACCTCTTCTGTCTGAGAAATAACATAGTCACATTTGGGAACAGGAGAACAGGACACCCTACACTACCTCAGAAGGCCAAAGGGAGGGGGCTGTTTCACCACCAATTTTCTCTCCTACAACCAGTTTCACTGGGGTTCTCAAGGGCCTGGTGATCAAAAGAGAAGTTAATTCTCTGGGTTTATGTCAAAAATTACCCCCCTCTGCAGTATCACTCCTTCTGCCTCTCCCCACCTCTTCTGTGCATCTGAATCTGTTCTCAAGCCCTTTACACCCCACTTAATCCCCCCTCCTCTTCTCATGGTAAAATCAGTCCTCCACACCAGGCTTCAGCTGTTTTTTGGAGCTTGTCTGCTCACATCACTGAGCAAGGGATGAAGTAATGAAAATTACAAGCTGTGGAAATTTGATCTCTCTATTCTGTAATTACTGCTCTCTGAAATCTGAGAATATATATTTACTTTAATATTCTTGCAGAGGAGGGAAGCATCCCCAAGGCACAAAGGAAAAAGACATAGAACTAGGAAGAAGGAACAGCACTAAACCATTTGTACTTGATTAAATGTTATATACAGTAGTGAGTGGATCTTGCCTTTGAGGCTGACACAAAATCACAGCGTTGAACTCACCTTGCTATTTAGAAGCAGTTAACATGTCCTCTTTGCAATGTACATTTATATATAGTCATTTGAAGGTGAGGAGTTGTCATCTGCTTTCCCAACACAAATTACCAGTGTTTGCTGTTTCATGATGATATATTGTCATTTTGCTCAAGAGCCTAGATCCCGGAGTCTTGTAAACCCAGTAAGAATCATAGTTGTCAGTCATAAAATAAAGTGAAAGAAACTCAATTTATTGGTCTTGAAATTATCACATAAAGCTAGAAAATATGATTAGAGTAAACCCTAAAGGGTCAAAATCTGAAGTGAAGTAAAATATCTGCTACAATTTGTTTTGAACTTGTATGGGACTTCTAAAAATGGCATGATTTTGGGAAAGCAAATTGGCACATGCGATGCCAAAACTAGTATTGCTCTTGCAATAATATCTAATTTGGTAGATGCTATATAAAGCAAAGTCAGTCTCTGCCATGAAAAGCTTAGACTCTATCTTCTATGATTTTACTGTTCAGATAAAACCATAGAATAAACATGAATATCAAGTTGAGCATCAGGCTGACCAGGACTAAAGGACTAAGGAAACTCTGGCCTTTACTAGTGTAAATCTTCAATGTTTTGCTTTGCTGGCCCTCCAAAACCTGTGAAGGAAAATGTTCAACAAATGTCTTTCCAGAACTGTGTGGTTTTTCTTTCTTACAACATTCTTACCCATATGTGTTCATTGTGTGCATTGTCTTCCTGGCTCTATTGTCCCTTGGATTTCTTTAATGAAGGAGAAAATAATTTACAAATTGCATAATCAAAAAAATGTTGCTAACAACGGTCTTGTGTTTCAGAGCTATCTGAATGACAAGACCTTCCTTTTGTTTCTGAACCAATCTAGTTCAAGAGTCATTGCCTTCATCTGCTTCACATATTTACAATAAATATAATCCTTGCTGAAATATCAGTTGAGTAACAATAAAAGTCTGGCAGCTGACTTGCCTTCAGAAAGGCAGCCAAATCAACCTTCCAAGATTTTCTCTATTTCTTCTTTCCTCTCCAGGAAAAATATGCCCTGAAGTAGTACATCTTGAGGAATTTCAGAACTGTATTTTTTGAACCCTCTCATTCCTGGTAGCTTGGTATCACAAAGGCATGAGAACCAAAATAGGGAACATTTTAGAGCACAAAGTACAGGCTTCAGATTGCCAGAGAGTAATGGCTGATGCATTTCTGGTGGAAGCCCATTCTTGAAACTATTCTGTAATGCTCTTACCCTTGTTCCCAGCACTCTGTGAGGAGTAGGGGCCTCAGTGGATGACGTGTGTCCTGTGTCACCCCCTCAATATTTCTGTAAGTCCTAGAAAAACTTCTTGAAGAGGTATCTATGCAGAAAATGTTCTTCATATGGTTTTTTCCCCCTTGGTTTATTAATTATATGGAAGGGGAATACGTTATGTCTTTCCCAGTTTCTCTCACAGTTCTCAGGACATTCACAGACCTAGCCAAGTAATTAACACATGCAGTTAATTTAATTTCATGTTTGTTTGCCGCCTGCAACAAATCTACCCTGTAAGCACTGGGCCATCCCTAGAGGATATTGCTTTTGTTACAGCTTTTGCTTTTATAACCTTCTGCTGCTAGTGAGAAGATTTCCTAAGTTATTAAAAAGTCTTACAGACCAAAAGCTAAGTCTAAGTGATCTTCGAATTCTGCCTAAGTTAGGCTTGGCCCCACAAATTGTTGCAGGGAATTTAGCTAAAGTACTAAACTCAAAATCTAAAAAGAAGTTATATTTTTCATTATCTAGTCAACAGTGCTGTGAGAAATTTAGGATTTTCCAATATTCCGGCTTGGCTATTTTTGAAAGTTTTCTGAAATTTGCATGAAGTTTTTTACAGCCTTGGGCTAAAACACATTTCTTGTGCCTGTACCCATCATCTTTCACCAAAGAATGAGAAGCAAATTATTTTAAATGCAATATCCTTCTGTCTGCTTGCAGGAGTGTCTCTTTAGTTTGAATTACAAAAATCTACCATTCACTGTTGAATGAAGGCTAAAAAACAGATATCTACTCTCCATCTGTCACAAGTGCAGAGAAAACAGACATTTCCAGAGAGAGGTTCTTGTCACCAGCCATAGCTACCTACGTCCCAAGGCCTGCAGGGAGCCTAGATGACCAAAAAACTGGATGCTGAGTTTGCAGATGGCTTAAATAAGGTGAGATGAGTCAAATCACAAGATTCTTAGAGTATCTATAGCTCATACCCACTTCCACACAGCCAGACTGTCCAAATAATTGGTCCTGTTAGGAGTAATTCAAGAAACTATTTGTACCTATATGCATCTAGGATTTTTCTTCAGCTGTGGACTGACGGAAATAAAACCATTTGTGAGATCTTTCCTAGAGCTTTCACCTGCTTCTGAAGTGATGACAACAGTAAGTCAATGAAATCCAGAGCACCCCAAAGGCCCTAAGGATTTTGATTTCACTGACTAATCCATGGTTAGAATGTCTAAAATAACACAGTGAAGAATAAGTTTGTTATAAATGGCTTCCTACATCCTCCTGCCACTCCAGCCACAACCCACATCCAAGATAAACCTGAGACATACAGGGGCTAAACAGCCGCAGGTCACTTTTCCACCCTCTAGCTCATCTCATTTCTGACAGAAGGCAGTTGACAAGGCAAGTTAAAGCCAACACTACTGGAAGTTCCCTCCCTGCTTTAGGGAATTGGATAAGCTTCTTTCACAGCTGCTTTGGTCCATCAGAGCAGAACAGAACAATTAGGGTCTGTATCTGATGTATGGATCCCTGCGTAGGGAAAGTCACTGTTAATAGAATCTTTTTTGCACATAAGACTCAATACTTACTCCTGACTTTATTTATGTTAGTCCAACAACCAATAGTGCTTCTACCTACAGTTAAGCTGCAACTGGTTTTAACCACACATGCGATCTCAAAGTCATCGAAATCAGATGTAAAAAACACCAAATAAATCACTTTCCTGACTAACTAGAATTACTCTTTACCCTATATTCCAGTGCCCGGGCTGAATACCTCTTCTCCACAAAGATTCTGTGTAAATTAAAAGCTCAAGAGAAGCCATTCCAATCAATTGGATCAATGACACAGCAACTAAAACGACATTAAGTAGGGCCTTGATACAATAAACTACGACAACTAGGAAAGGAGTTGTTTGATTTTATTGGGACATTGATTTGTGAACTAAAGTTTCTCTAAGTTATCTACTGTAACAGATTGTAACAGCTACTTTAGAGACCTTGCAAACCTCTCTTGGGTCAGTGATCTAAAAAAGTATTTCTAAGCTGTAACCTTGTGTCGGTTTCAGGGGTGTATTCTGGCGGGCTGCTATGACCTCCCGAACCGACTCCAACAGAAAGTCGCTCGGCAGCCACTGCATTCACACAGGCACACGCACACGCCAGACAGCTTCTCAACAGATCAACAACAAAGAGGCAGGAAGGGTCCTTGTGTGGAATTTCCGTGGCAGAGGCTTATTTCAGCCCCGTACATGAAGGGAAGCAGCGACAAAAGACCAAGAGGAATGGAGGGTCCAAGGTTATATACAGGGGTGGGGAAAGCATCAGGGACCAGTGGTCTGAGGGCACAGGGGGGATACATAGGCAGGACTGGGGTATGGGAGCCAATGGGAAGATCTGAGGGAGTGGTGAGGAACAAGGTCCAATGCGAGAGCAGGGAAGAGAGAATTTTCTAGGGCAATGGCAGATAAGGTACAAGGGGATGGGGAGACCAACTGGACAGCCAGGGAAGCAGAACTGGGGTACATTTACATACTGCGACAAAGCATCATGGGAGAGGTCTCTTCTGTTCAGCCTAACCTGGAGAGAATTTCTATCCCTAGGGATGGTCCCACCAATGGACTCCCTTTGTCTCTTGTGCCATGGGCCCATTGGCTTCCACAACCTTGAAGGACTCTCTTTTAGTCACACAGCCACAGCAAAACATATACTTAGTTGACTACCTTTAGTTATAGTTGTTACTTTGCTGGAACTTAACGTGTTCCACTTGAATAAGTTGCTGAGCTTTCCTCATATTGAGTGTTGTAGAATCATTGAATGTTTTGGTTTGGAAGGGACCTTAAAGATCCAAACCCCCTGACGTGGGCAGGAAACTTTCCACTAGATTAGGTTTCTCAGAGCCCCATCCAGCCTGGTCTTGAACACCTCCAGGGGATGGAGCATCTACCACCTCTCTGGTCAACGCCTTCCAGTGCCTCACCAACCTCACAATAAAGAATTTCTTCCTAATATCTAAATAGCTAATCTAAACCTGCTCATCATTCCCCTTGTCCTATCACTACACAAAAAGTCCCTCTCCAGCCTTCTTGTAGGCCTACCTTCAGCTACAGGAAAGTTCTATAAGGTCTCCCCAGAGCCTTCTCCAGGATGAAGAGCCCCAACTCTCTCATCCTGTCTTCATAAGAGAGGTGCTCCTGTCCTGTGATCAACTTCGTGTCCCTCCTCTGGGAACAAGTCCATGTCTTTCTTGTGTTGGGGGCCCCAGAGGTGGATGCAGAACTCCAGGGTGTCACAAGGGCAGAGCAGAGGGGAAGAATCACCTTCTTGACCTGCTGGCCACACTTCTTTTTGATGCAGCCCCAAGTGCAATATTGAGTCCTGTTTGAGCTTTTCACCAACCAACACCCCCCAAGTCCTTTCCCCAGGGCTGCTCTCAATCTATTCTCCACCCAGCCTGTATTTTTGCTTGGGACTGCCATGACCCAGGTGCAGGACCTTGCACTTGGCCTTGTTGAACTTCATGAGGTTCACATAGCCCCACATCTCCAACCTGTCTAGATTCCTCTGGATGGCATCCCTTCCCTATAGTAACTTGACATAGCTTGGTGTGGTCAGAAAATTTGCCATGTTGACAACAATAAATTCAACATTCTCCTAATAAAACCCAGTATTTTTAAAATTATCCTTCATGAGATTCAGTACCTTAAAGCTGGTTGTCTAATCAAAGCTAATTGTCAAGGTTCCTGCTCTTTTAAAGAGAACGTGAGGAACATCTGCAGTGTGATTTATTTCCCCTTCCTTAATCAAGATGGGCTGAATTGCTTGCTTGAAGTAGATTTATATAAGAAAAGATAAGTGTTACCTTGGAATGCCTGACTTTATATCTTCAGTTGCTTTTATCTCTTTGTAGTCCTTCAATATATTAACTCACAGCCTCAGCATTAACTCTGGGCCATGAGTCATCGTCCTACTATTGCCCTCAAGTGTTAGGGTGTTCTAAACCACTGAGTTGCCTTCAAACTTGCTGCAGTGTCTCTCCTGTACAATCAGTGAAGTCAACACAATATTTCTGACGTACCTCAGAAAACCAGATTCCGTAATGTTTGATGAGCCACATAGTATATTCATTAAATTATTATAGATCTGTTTTCTTAGCTAGCAACTCCATGCACATAATGAGGGATCTCACCTGCACAGTCAGGACAGATTCTGCCAGCCAGTTTACACTCCATGGTGGCCAGAACTTTGGCATCGACTGAAGAGCAGTTCCTCAGATGATAAACCACAGCTCCCACTCAGCTCTGCCTAGGTGTTATAGTCAAATGAGTCAAAATGGAGGACCTGTGTTTTGTCACAGTTTCACAGGAAAGTGAGAGAAAGGCTGGGCAGGGAAGTTCGGAGTTACATTTGGCTTTCTTCCCTTTCTCCAACAAACACCAGACCTATCACTTTCTTGTGGATGGAGGCATATTCTCATAGGCATGTAACACATGGACTTGTAAAAGAGATAACATGGTGTGTGTTCAGGAACATACCTATATTTATTCATCAGTGGGCACCAGAGAAATGAAGAGGAGAGGAGACAGTTAAATGCAAGAGGAATGCTGACCCAGGGGCTCTGCTGACATGTGTTCCAGGCAATGAGTGATAAGGCCTCTTGAAAGTTCACCTTATGGGAATAGATGGACTTTTAAAAAAATGAATAAGATTTGTTGTGTATGTTACAACAAGATCATTTTCACAGCAGTTATTTTTCATCCTAAGTTGTGTAGGGCATTCAGAAACGAGGTATGGAAGACTGACAGGAAGGGAAACTTGTCTTATAGATTGTTAGAAATAGCACAAAGGTTCCCTACCAATCAGCTAAGGCAGTTCACACCTTGTGACTCTATGATGATAAATCCTCACTTGTTTACATAAAATATGGAGGATGATAATATCCTCAAATGAATACCCATCCTTACTTCATTGGTTTTGACAAAAAAAGACAAAACTTTTCCAGGGGCTTGATTGTTCTATCAGTCCCCTGAAAAAATAAGTGCTTTCTGATAAAGGACCCTGCAACATAACTAGGATCTAAACATCCAGTCCAGTAAAGGACAACATCCAGTTATTTCCCAGATAATCCAACAATCTCTGCAGGAAATGATACATAAGCTGCTAAGAAAGTTTAACAAAGTAAGCTGGAAAAGAACAGGTGAATTTCTAGACATAAAGAAGATGACACAGGATTCACGACTGAATTCTTCTCTCATCTCTGATAACAAAAATAAAACAATCTAGGCAAATTCCAGTCAAAAACTACAAACTGTATGAAACTGAGTTGTCTTACACTTACTTTTGTATGCATAAGACCCAGAGTGCCCTGCGGGCTTCACTTTTAAAACTGAGAGTATCTTGGCGAGAGGCTTATCTTTGTGCCTCCAGTTGGAGGACAGTATTACAATTGTAGAGGAATACATTGCATTGTCTCTGAAGAAAAATTGAAACAGAAAGGCTTCATCTGGTGATGGGGAGAATTTAATCATGGTGCATCAAAATGGCTTGTGCAACCATTCCTCTAGTATTCTGCTTCTCTGCCTCAAAGTCAGGCTAGAAACAGAAGCATCCAAAGAAAAAGACCGGCTGGAAAACCCATAACCATGTAGCTAGTACTGTTAAAGATAATATTATTTTACTATTGCTATGGTATTACAGGAGTGCCTACCTCTGAGATTTGTCTACAGCTGTGTTAGATGCTGGATTAATAGGATAAGGTAGTCCCTGCTGAAGTCAACAGAAAGATCCTTCGGTAGAATTTAGATCAAGCCACAGATGTTTTGAAGTTCCCAAAAGGTAGCTATTCATAACTCCTTTCTGTCTCTCTCTTTAAATTCGTACAGGGGGAACTGACAAACAAAAATATCAATACAAGGTTTAACATGATGCAAAAATATCTGTTAGAAAAGATGGTAGAAGAAGGAGGATAAAGGCAGGTGTATCCTGAAAAGAGTGATATTAAACCAGATGCTGCACTTCAGTTTTAATGTATTTAACAGCCTGTGGAGCATCTACTTAGCCAGCAAGGTCATTCCATCTTTGAACTCATGTCAGCTCAGACTTGGGAGTATTGCTTGGTTAAATTTCCATGTTCGCTTGTACTAATAGTGTAAACATTCTCCACCCTTGAAACAGCCCCCAATGTTTGTCTTTATCATCTTCATATAAACGTCAAACGCTATTTGCTTACATTTGCATAGAGCCACTCTGCTTGTCACTATGATTAAAGAACTGGTATCATAGCTGCACAGCACAACCTGAGGGGAAAGAAGGAAGAGTCAGTCTTCTCCTCTCAGGCAGAAAATACTGTGGAATTATTGGCACATTGGGTAGGTGCACTTCTTCTGTGGAAAGAAGGGGAAAATGTATTCATCAGTAACAGAAACAAGGAAAGTGAAATGATAAACTACTTGCTCCCTAAGGGGAGCAATCTGCACATCCTTTTCCTTTCTCTCCCATTGACTGAGTTTGTAATTAGGCATTAATCACTTCATCCTCTTGCCCAGTGTTTCCCTTTCCACAATTTATTTAAATCTGTTTAGATCTTGATGTCTTCAAAGAAAAGTTTCCCTCCTACCCTATTTTTATACTGCACCTAGAACAAAGTAGCAGCAACCATTGTTTCAGTGTCTATTTGCTGAAATCTAGAAGGTTATTAAGAAAAGGATGTTAAGATGCTTATGGGAATAGATCTGTAATTAGGAAGGATATGAACACTTTGTATAAAGAACAGAATATAGATATTTCAGATGCCTTTGAATTGCTGGGCAAGGTCACTGAGTAGCAAAGGGAAGCTTATCCTTGAGCCTGTTGTGCTCCCCTTGTGTCTGGAAGGACTCAGAGGTACAGTACTTGCACAGCCCAAGAACAGCTGATCTGGCACCAGTCAATGTTGTGACAGTCTCCATCTTTTGCTAATACCTTGTTTTTATGTAGTGCCACTTGTCAGTAAACTTCAAGTGCTTCCCCTTCTCTGCTTAACACCTGAATACCCTGAGGCTCAGACAGCTGCAGTGCAGCTTGGGATGACTCCATTTGCCCCAGCCTTGAGGGCAAAAAAGGCTGTGCCAGTAATGGGTACTGAGTTGGAGGTGGTGAGCTAATAGCAAACTACAATAGAATTCACTGATGACAGTCTGTGCTACAGCTGTTAGGCAATACAGGCACACATGTAGCTGATTCTGTCCCTAAATAAATCCCTCCTTAACCTGTAGCATGACAGTTTGATATCTCAATGAATACTCTTGTCCTCTCTAGCAGAACTGCCAATCATCTCCTACTAAATAATTTTAGACTAGTGTTTTTTAACATGAGTGTAAACCTCTAGCTAATGCAAATGCCTGAGCATGAATTCAGGTGCATAATTTCAAGCACACAGGTTTAAGAAAAGATCTATTTATGTATGGATTTATCTTAATTTTCATAGGGTTGGTGCTGTCTCATGATGCTGACACTCTCTCTGTAGTGTTCATTACAACAAGAAATTGTTCTTTTCTTATCTTGTAAACCTATTCCATGCCACTGGAAGTCTGTATACTGTTGGCTAATGATAGTGGTAAAAAGTAGCACCCTTTTCATTTTATTCCATATAGTTTTTGTCTATAGGTTATTTTAACATCCTCCTCTCTCTGAGGATCTGTATGTGCTCCTTCAAAATCTACAAGAAGATGCTGGATAAAATCCTTTGTAAATCTATCCCTCCATTCCCATGTGTGGATTTTCCATTCCTGTGATAATTTCTGAAACCAACCTCTACCTCTCCCCATCTCCATTTTTGCCATGTCTGGCTACAGCTGGATGCAGACTTCCAGGTAAGGAAGTAATATTTTCTCTGGTATTTTCTGTTCTTTTCCATGTTCTTGCTTGCTGCTGGGTTGGTTTTCAGCTACCAGCCCAGGGAGGGAAGGCAGTACACCAGCAAGCCAAGGCTGCTTTCTTCATCTTGACAGAATCTCTTCGTGTGCTTGCAGCATCCTCAAAGTGCCTCTGTGTTCTGCTTTTGCCTGGGATAGAGTTCATTTTCTCCATAGTACCTGGCACGGGGTTGTATTTTGGATTTGTGCTGGAAACAGTGTTGATAACACAGGGATGTTTCTGTTACTACCCAGCAGTGCTGACACAGAGTTAAGGTCTTTTCTACTCCTCACCCACCCCACCAGCAAGGAGGCTGGGGGTGCACAAGCAGCTGGGAGCGGACACAGTTGGAATAGTTGACACCAACTGACCCAAGGGATATTTCATACCATATGGCATCATATAAAGGGGAAGAAGAAGTAAGGAAAGTATTTTTGGAGTGATTTTCAGAGTATTTTTTCCCCAGAACACTGTTATGTGTGATGGAGCCCTACTTTCCCTAAGGGTGGCTGAACACCTGCCTGCCCATGGGAAGGACTGAATTAATTCCTTGTTTTGTGCATACTGCTTTTGCTTTACCCATAAAGCTTTTTTTATCTAAACCCATGAGTTTTCTCACTTTTTTGATTCACTACCCCATTCCACTGAGGGGAAAGTAAGCCAGCAGCTGTGTGGGGCTGAGTTTCCAGCTGGGCTTAAACCACAACACTCTGTCTTCTGGTTTATCCATAGGACTTGAAAGAAATGCGAATCAGCCATGATGCCCTTTCAAAGCAATTGAG
>WEIT01027145.1:86938-177349 GCA_013389985.1 Dryoscopus gambensis
AGGGATGAGAAATTCTTGTGCAGCCTGTGACTTTAAAGAAAGGCCCATGCCAGGCCAAATAGAAGTTGCGAGAAGTTGTTAGAGACTTGAAACAGAGAATTTTTGCTTTCAGACAGAGAGAACTCGTCTTTAAAACATTAAAACCCCATTTTCTCATATGGCTTGTGATTTGGCAGTATGGGAAAACTGCGAAAAATTCATGGGGAAAATACCTTTCTCACTTCAACAGATTTTCTCCGGGTGGGACTGTTGGTTTGTGAAAACTATGGCAAAATAGAAGAACCTCTTTTCCTAAAACATAAATAGACTCTTAAAAAAAGATGTAACTCTGACCAAAAATACCATGTTCTTGTTTTGTTCTCACTTGTGAAAGGTTTATGGGAAAGGAGAAGGCATTGGGAAAGAAAAAGTGGTTTTTTAAAGGTTTGTGTTAATTTCTTACCAGTTTTTTTAAAAATTTTGTTAATAATAAACTTTCTTTTGTATTACAACTGTTTAAGTATAAACCTTGTTTTTCCCCGAAGTTTCTTTACATGTTTCTCAATAAATCCATATTCCCCTTATGCACATAATTGAATTTCGTGTGTTTGGCATTTAAACCAGCGTCAAACCACGACAGCCAGTTAATACAGTGCAGGTCTCTCTCATTGATAATTTTTTTTTTTCACCTCAGCATCACACTCTAGCAGAAAATAAATGAGATTTCAAGAGAAATTCCCCAGCTTTCAAATCTGAATCCTGCCCAGCACACTAGTCTCACTCCTCTGCAGAAGCATGATAAGCATTTAGAGCCGGGTAAATCCTCAGAAGCTACAGCAGAGATCCACTCTGGTTCAGCACTCTTCATACAGCTGCGAAAGGCTGCACAGGGTTTCTGTGTGATATGGTAATCCAGTGATTCCAGAAGAGTCACCTTTCAAGGTGACAAAAACTTTGCACATCTGGAAATTTAGTTTGGTCAAGTATTATGGAAGGACTGGTAGACACTGTCTCCCCAAAACTGGACTCAGCAGTTCCCTGAATCCAAAATGGAAGAAAAGCTCTGGTCTGCTTTTCAAGTGCTTTAGAAGACATAATAATCCTCCAAATCCTTAACTGAGTTACGACTCTAGTGAAAATGACTGGTCATTTTTATAAGATATAATTACCTCACAGTGTTTATCTGTTAAGCCTGCAATATGAAATGCTCTATTCAAGGTAATCAATGTTTCACTGCCGGTGGGTGCGAGACCAGGATTTCAGACACAGGATATCAATGGCAAGTTATGTGGCTTGATAAGTGAGACATAACCAAAGACTCTTTACTTTCTTGTGAATTCAGATGGGAATATGCACTGAATGCTGAATTTTAGTAAAAGCAAGTGCCTCATGGAGCATTTCAAACAAGGTGAGTTTCACCTTAACAAAAGAAAGAAGAAGCAAGCCCATGACCAAGTGAGAATCTTTCTGCCAATTCAAAATCTTCAGGAACTGAAACACGTCCAGTTTATTCTGTTGTAAGAGTGTTTTCCCTTTTTCCCAGATAGACGAAATCAAAAGTTTAAAATAGGAATGAATTCTCAGATTATTGATTTAAATTGAATTTGGAGGTTACTGTTCAAGTTCAAAGAAACCATTTGTTGGGCCAGAACTTCACAAGCATGAAAAGTCCTACTCAGTCCCAGCCTACAGATCTAACTTACTACAGCAGCTCTATTGAAAGCAGACTCTCACAAGGTGAAGAGAAAAAGTAAGAGTGATAGATGCACCAAAAGTCATGGACGCACAAAAGCCAGCACCAAAAATCAGAGGTGGACAAAAGCCACTTAAGGTAAAAGATCACATTTGTCATATCAACAAATGCTTGCAAATTGTGCCTAGATATATTTAGTTAGAAAGTAGAAGCCAGTTTCTGGTCTCAAAGGTGTAAATATGTTTATCAGCCTCCCCAATATGAAAAATGGAAATAAACTTAAGATGGAGTTTGATAAAGCTATAAATGGAATCAGGGACAGCTTCAGGTACATACAAAGTATGCAGCTGCTAGTGTAGGTACTAGGCTGACTACAGCAACAACAAAAAAAAAATGATCAGACTCCCTAGACATCTCTATTTCAGAGCAGATTTGTGAGCCAAACTCAGTCAAACCTTCCATTTTTGCTGAGAAACAGCCCCATGACCCCTCCTGTCCCTACTACCAGGGTGGGAGCAGCTGTGCCAGTGCTGCCTCTGCACGAGGGAAGCAGGACTGGACCATGGGCTGGAGGTGTTCCCACAGCCAGAGGCCTTGGCCTTGGACACGGTGTGGGATGGACACGGTGTCAGTGAGCAGTGCTGGGAGGTCATGTTTAGGGACAGAGGCCATGTGCCATCTGTCTTCAGTACTTGGGAATGGGGGTGTTAGAGAGCAGCCACCAAAGTAAAAGGTGCCTGCACTAATGAGAAATGGGAACTGCCTGTGGTGGTCTGCAGTTTTCTGTTTAGTTTTCAGTCCACATTTCCTAACTTCAGTCCTCATCAAGTCAGTTCTGCCCTAGCCTCTTACATTATGAAAACTGATTTACATATCCAAACAAATGGCCCTCGAAGGGAATATTCAGGCTGACAAAACATAATTCACGCTCATCCTTTTTAGAGCTATCTTTGCATTAAAGAAATATTAACAAACAAAACCAAGGAGATAAAGAAAGAAATGTCATGGAACCACTGGGAATTTTGAGAAACTATTCAACCATCCATGTACATTCATGAAGAAGGGGTTGGGGGTAAAGAGATTTCCCAGTTGACACGTTTCTCCACTTGTGAACATGCTGAAAGATCACTCATACGTTTTCAATGAAGTCACTGACAGTCAAGAATGCTGGAGGCAACAGCTGTTGGAGATTGATTTACCCCAAGGCTATTTAATCTCTCAGCCTCTCAAAAGGATGCTTGCTAAGGGGGAAGGTAAAAAAGCACAACTAAAAATTGTATTGCTTTCAGCAGCTGTTGTTATTCCTGAAAGCCAAGAATGGGTCAAAAAATGTGATGAAAGTCTTGGATTGTTATCAGCTATAGGGGTGGCCAGAGCTTACTGCTTCCTTTGGGGGTAGGATTTCCTTTGTGGAATGAAATACAGTAAAATTGCTAACTCCAAGAGGGCTTAGTTGCCTGGGAGTTACCATGAAGTGTATATATGCCTTGGAATTTCCAGAATTATAAGTATATTATGTCAGTGTGGAGTGATACAGGTTGTGAAAGGCAGCCCTTGTGTTCAGTAACAGGAGCTGGGACAATTGAGCAGCAAGAAGAGATAACATAAAACATTCATTAAAATGGTGGGAGAAAATTACTGAAAAGCAGAGTGCAGCTGCTGTACATGCCAGTTATTATTTCTGAATGGTCTCCTCCTGTGAAACTGAGTTCTTATTAAATCAAATTGTCCAACCATGCATTAGACAACAAGTAAGACCTTTGCCTACCTAACTGAAGACACAGCACATGCAACTCTCAGCAGAGCTTCTTTTTGTAACCATGTGTTTTCTGAGGTTTGTTAGCAGAACTTTTGAAACAGGGACTGCATCTTCAATGGAGAAGAAAATAAATTAACATCTTTAGCTCACCAGGGACTTCATTGCTGTGAATACGTAGGATGCCTTGTGGCTTCTCAGATCCAACCACTGGGCATAAAACTTCTGTTTGTTCCCTCCAGCAGTGCAAGCTGTTGAAGACAGTGCTCCATCCTGGGTATTAGCTGTCTGCAGCCTGACAACCTTCCAAAACTTTCCAGCATATCACTCGGGATGGATCCACATCAGAGATTTAGTTTGGATCAAGAATACATTTTTGAAGCAAATCTCACATTATCTCCACTTATGGTGTTTTGGTTCCCATCACAAATCTGTCTTGGCGACCATGAGCCAGATTCCTGTCAGACAGAATTGGAGTGGGAAGTTTGCTTCAGGAGCATACCTCATTGCACTGCACCACAAAGAGTTCTGCAAAACCAGATTAGAGCTGGCTCAGAGTAGAATAACCCTGAAAAGTGAATAACATGAACATTGGACCTTTAGTAACAGCTGTTTAGTTATCTAGATTCACTCCTACTAGTCCACAAAGGTAGATGATACCCATATAGCCATATAAATATTCCAGATAATTAAAATCCTCTTCATAAAGGGGAAAAAACACAAAGGAAAAAAAAATCAGGTAGTGGAACAATGGATCTATGGATGTAAAAGACACAGTTATCCTGAAAATTATTATAATCTGAGAAGGCTGAGTATTTTTCATGCTATTGCTGTCTCAACTATAGAAGAGCTCTCAGGAATAACACAAATGGCAGCAAAGATAGAAGAATTCAAAAATGGAAACCTTTGGTTCTAATGGGCCTAAGATTGCTTTAACTGTTCTTCAGGAGCTGAAAATAAAATGACAAAGCCATAAAAAGGTCATAATGCTGAAAACCAGGTAGTGTGCTCCTATGTCAGCAGTTAATTTTGCAGTGTATTTAGTCACACCACTGCAGCACAGACTATGGACGTCTATATAGGACTGTATAGGAACTGCTTAGCACAGGGCCTTGGGATTATTATTTACCCCTGTGAACTTGATTCATAAATTAATTTTATCCAACCGGTTTAAAATGTTTAGCTCCGAGAAAATTATAAAGGGCCATTTTTGGTGAGTGGTTTTGGTCTATCAGTAAGAAATAATCGAACAACTGAAAATGTCTGTCCTACATGTATTTAAAAGAAGAGAAAAGTAACTTTTTGTTGCTATTGAGAAGTTGTCTCCCTGGACTAAGTGGAAATCGGAAAAAGAAGAAATTCAGAAATTAGAGAAAAATTAATTATGGATTCTGTCCATCATAATCTAATAAGAGTTTTTCTGCTGATTACACCAAAGGTTGGATCAAGCAGTTTTGTTACTAATTTTCAGAACATTTGGTAGCTTCACGGTGGTATGACTAGATAGATATCCGACTCCTTTTTATATCCACTTCCCACCAAGCTGACAGTAATTTTACACTAGTGATGGAATATACAATTCCTGCAGCATTTTGACCTTCCTAAGCAAGAAGTGTCATGCAAAGATTATTCAATTTCCTAATTGCAGTTAAAAAAACCCCCAAAATAACAAAAAACCCAACAAAAGCAATCTCCTCTCCCCCCCAAAAAAGCCAAACCCAAAGCCTAAAGCTTCTGAGCCAGAGACTAGATGGTAACTAGATGGAAAAATGGATTAATGAAAACATTTGACACTTGCATGAATTTACCCTCTGGCAATCTAACAGCGTACACCTGCACTTACCAAAACATCCACCAAAGTGCAACCATTCCTGGTCCATGGATAACCCTGCTCCTTAGAGGGCCACTGGCACAGACATCTGTGTTCTTTATTTCAGGAATTGTAGGCACAAAGTGAAGCTTGCAGGGGCCTGACCAAGGCTCCTGCTAACCTCACTGGCTGTAGATCCCAGCCTTTTCATGGGGCTGTTCCTCAACAACTTAAAGATAAGGGATTTGTTCAGTTCCAGCTCCAGTGTTTACAGAAGTATGAACCATCCAAAATCCATCCTCACAGGTCTCCAGGATAATTTTCTTTCTCCTGTGTATTTGAACATATCTTTCCACATCTTCTCTTGCAGACATCTGAAGACACCCTGATGCATCTGCTTCCCCTGTCATCTTGCAACAGCAAGAAAGTAGGCTCTTTTTCAGCCACCAGACAAATAAATTTCTGTGATACTTGAAAACAAGGTTTTGGGGGTGGTTTTTTGGTATGTTTTTGGGGTTTTGTTTTGGTTTGGTTTTTGTTTTGGTATTTTTTGTTTGGGTTTTTTTGTTGTTGGTGGTGGTTTTTATGGTTTTGTTGTTGTTGTTGGTTTTTTTTATTTTAACCCAAATTTATAATTTCTATTTTTTCAGGGAAGCATTTCTATTCCTCCTGAAAATACACTCTATAAATGCTCTGCAACACTGAGTATTCACAGACAAACCTTGCTTCAGGAAAGGTTTTGTGCTCACAGCTCATGAAGCAGCAGCAGCAGTACTGAAGATATGAAGATGCTGCCTTCTGAGCTTGTTCCAACCACAATCTGAGGTCATATTCACATCCCGTACATGCTCTTTCAAAAGAAATCTGCTCAAGTAGGGCAACCAGAGGAGGAAAGCAGAAGCTCTCAGTCCCTCAGCGTGGAGCCAACTGTGCCGATGTACCCTGGGCAGAGCCGTGGCCATCCTGGCTGAGCCCTTCATTCCCACCTCAGCCTTTGCAGGCAAAATCACCTGTTCCTACAGGGCAGAGAAGGGGACAGGGATGGCTCCTATCAGGGCTCAGTGGAAAGGGAGCTGTAGCCAACAGAGCCCCTGACCTCTTGCTGTTGTAATGACACACTTGGCTCATATCAGAAAGACAGATGTAGGCTTAGCAAAGGACCCATTCGCATTATGGAACATTTTAGTGTGTTTTTTCCTCGGCAAGTTATAGTAATAGCTGATACCATTACAAATGAGTGAGTTAAAGATACTATAAATCAGATATCAAACATATTTCTCAGCCCTATTTGATTCTGTCTTTAGACCAATTTCATAACACTTGGTTCTATAATACAACTGCCTCGATCAGTGCTGGAACATGTAGAAAAATATAACTCAGTTCCATGAGAGAGTCAGGATCAAGACAATCTGGCAGGTGTACGATCATTTTAAAGCCTTCTCATATGCAATCACCCTCCTACTGTAGATGGAAATCTTGGGGACAAGAGACAGTTGCTTCTGTCTTGCTCTTAGGTGTGAAAATCAGTAGAGGAATGTGAAGGAGTTAGAACATGCCATCCCAGAGCAATACGTCTCAGCTTGCAGAGGACACTCTAGTTAGGCAATGACAAATTCCTTCCTCTCATTAGAGACTAGTTCCTCAGTATCAGGAGCCTTGCCTGGAATGTGTCTTTGAGCTCCAAGGTCATTCTAATGATGGAAAAAAGAGATCTTGATGGTCTAAAGTGAAATCCTCTGAAGCAGCTTCCTCAGACCCCATAGGCCTGGTGTGAAGGAAAGAGCAGCAGCCCACGAAGCTGTGAGCTGTGTCTTACAGTGCATGGCGGGGTCAGGTCTGGAGGCAAGCACAGAGAGACAGATAAGAAACCACCCACACCATTTCAAAATCTGTATCCAGGCAAAACAGTGTTGCTTTCCACAAAAGAGGCCAGAAAGAAAGGAGAACATTTTGTGGCCCTTTCCAGTGGTATACACTGGGTGATGGCAGAAAGCAAGGAAGCAAATTCAGTTCCTAGGCTCTGTGGTACTGCAGATCCTTGAAGTCTCTAAAGGATGGTGGGATCAGCATGACAAATGAGAACAAATACAGAAAGGGTACAGGAAATATTTTGATCCTCCCAGCCTCATCACCCATGAATGACAGGAACATGGAAATTCAAAAAAAATCACTAAAAATGGCTTTCTTTTATCTGTCCATTCCTCTGCATCCAGAGACAATGGGGAGTTCAGAGCCACAAGGTACAACTCTGGCAAGAAGCAAGGGAAAAGACAGGAGGGAGGGTTAGTATTGATCTTGAAGTAGATCATCCCTATAGAAAAACATTAAAATAATTAAGGATTCATAGGAAACATCGTTGAAGAGACTCTTGAAAACTTTACCAGTTTTATCCTCAGGCCAAAGAATACAAGTCTGCTGAATTTAGGAAAATTATCTTTACCTATTTGCATGTAAGTGCCTAATTAATTGCCTATTACAAAACTCATACACTTGCTTCTAACACAAGAAGGTTTTGTTTTCATTGTTAATGATTGAACATCAGACTAGATAACCTAAACATTACAAGGAAAACCTAAGTTCTGAAATGTTCCCATCATTTTCTGAGATGTCTTGGTCAAAAGAGGAAAATCCCAAATCTCCCAGCTTCCACATTAGCTCACTTTTTTACTGGGTAAAGCATTTTGCTGGTGGAAAAAAGAAAAAAAAAAAAGAGAAAAAAAAGGAAAAGAGCCACAATAAATGTATATATAACGAGAAAGTGGAAACTTAAACAGGTGTGTGTTCATTTATAAAGTGCTACCTTCTTATCATTAGTTCCACGCTGACTCCAATGCCCTTTAAAAATCATTGATCAGACTGTGTGAAGGTAGGTGTGGAGGCTTTCCTCCAAGACACTTCCTCGTAAAAATTTCTTGAAGGAGAGATGAGTTACAAAAGCCTGTGTTTGTGTACCTGTGTCTGCACATGTGATTTCAGACTGGAGGCAGGGAGGAATGCTCTGCCGCACGGGAATCTCTATGTCCCAGATTATTGCAAATGGGGTGAAAAATGATAAAAATTAGCATGATGCCTGGTCCTATTTCTCAATTCCTCATGGAGCCTGGAGGCACAAACTATTCAGCAGCTGGGCTGGGAAAGAAAATTCCCCCTCCATGAAACATTACAGCACAGTTGAGCGCATTTACGGCTGCACAAAACTTTTCATGGCATCAGCTATTTTCTTTTGGGAAAGACAAAACACTTGAAAGCACAGCCCTGTTCTGCTGCTGTAATTTTCTAAAGAAATTTTCTCTTTTGCCTGAAAGAATAGCCGGCCATGAATATGCATGTGTATGTGGGCTCTGGGCAAGCCAGGAGAGCAGAGTGCCTTTCCCAGGGACCCTGCCTGCAGGATGTCTCCGAGGGGCTGCCCACTCCCAGTGCCCACCAGTTCAGCCTCCCTCTAGGTCTCGGCACAAACTGGTGGCCTGCCTGTTGGAAGTGATTGGAACAAATGTACCCAAGCACAGTGCAGGAGTGCATTGCCTTAAAGAATCAATTTGAACAGTTTTAAATTTCTTCCTACTCTCTATGACAAAAATCATGAGGAGACAATTGGATAAAAAGAAACAAAATGCAGGAAGATTTAACATCTGGACAGCAGGAGTGAGGGCTGTCTTGATTGATTGCTGTGATTTCTTTATCACTTCTGAAATTATGTTGTCTATGTGGGATGTGGTAGAATAGAAATATATTATGTAATATATATGTATATTCAAATATGTGGTAATATAGAAATAGATTTTTTTGTTTTTCACCTTTCCTTATCCTGAGGTCAGAGTGATTCTAGAGCTGCTGGATAACAAGAAGGCAGCCCTCTGCCAGGCCTGTGTTGAGGCTATCATCAGTGGGACCATAAATGCTATAGCCCCTTGCATGTCTCACAGAGAATCAAAGAATATCCAAGCACATTTATACGGGAAGTGTGCATCAGGCAAAAGCAGGCATCGTGGGGGTCAGAAGGGGAAAAAGCACCTTTCCAAGATGCTGTCAACTCTAGGGATCCTCCAGTGTGCACAAGATATTAGAAGTGTGTCAGAAAATGGAGTTTGTCATGCTCTTCTTCACCCTAATGTGTCTTGGGTTGGGAATCACTAGTTTATAGGGTTTGTTTTGCTACCATGGCATCACCCTAGCTCAAATTCATTGATTGTGAAGCCACAAAATCCCATCTTGAAGCAGGAGTTGTAGGTAAGATTAGAATGGGGAATTCGTGAGAAGATTTTCAACTTTTTTTTTTTTTGTTAAACGCAGTGTCTGAGTTTGGTTACACATCTCAGATGCCAATAAAATTTGCAGTACCTAGCATTTGTATAAAATAGGTTCCCGATATGTCTCCCCATATTGTTTCAAATTTTAGAAGCTGGTTTTGAGCCTACGTTTTAAAAACTGCTCCTTGAACTGGCCTCCACTTTCTAAGATCCACATCTCAGACCCTTTTCTATCTTATCGCCATAGTCACTTGTGTAGAAACAAACTCCAAAGGGCTTCTTCTGAGATTCCTAGCCCTAAAGTGAGACAACCCATGGATGTCAGTTGGCCAAAGAAAATTTTATCTGCATCTGCATGTGAACAAGAAAACAGATACCTCTTCCCATTGTAAAGCCCACGGGATTTACAAGATGTGGAATGGAACATTACATGACTGAACAGTTCTGATATTTTTATATTCAGCATACTTTTTCTCTCAGAGTGGAATCCACACAATGAGAAAAAGTGCAGCCAGCAATAAGTAAACCTGAGATACCTGGAAAAGTGTTCATCTTATTTGCTTCAAAAGGAATGCTTCAAGATACTAACTGATAGGTATCATCCTCCTGTCTGAAATCAACCATCATGTCCATTATCAGTGTCTGCGTGGGTAGAGAAAAGTACTGGAAAAGGCAGAAGGTTAAAAACACAGCAAAACGGAGAACTTGCCCTGCCTGACAAGTTGGACAAGTGACCACTTGTAGATCTTTGTCTACCTTTGGAAGGAAAAAAAAAGCTCTGTCTAGAAATGAACCCTTTTTGTGAGCACAAGGACCATGCAGCTAGGTTATCTTTCCATCTTGCAATAATATTAAGCTTAAACCAGCATCATTGTGGGAGGTTTTGGGGTTTTTTGGGGAGGAGGGGAGGGGTTTGCTAGGTATAGTATAGTAATTTAGGAGACTAAGAGTCTGAAGTCACAGTGCTGAACTCATCACATAATGTGTGACTTTCAATATGCCAATATTTCAATTCCCACTTTTTAGTCTTGACAGATAAATGGTATAATACGTGGAAATGTTTAGATGTTTACTCTGGGCCTTGGAAGACGTTTAGGCATTTGAATTACCCTGAGTTTCAGCAATGTAGTCCTGCTGAAGACAAGTTTTCAATATTTTCTAATATTGATGGTTTGATATTTCTTCCAAATAAGCAGCCTCAGAGATGCTAAAAGTAGGATTCATGAGACTGGAGGTGAGTGTTTCCAGGGTAAGCATCTATGTTTGTGTTCACTGCCTAAGCATCTTTTAGTCAGTGGTGAGTTACTGGATACAATTTAGGGAGTACTTTCAAAGTAAAATACACTCTCACATCTGGTCCAGTGAATCACATCCTAAATACAGTTGACTTTATTGACTGGATCTCTACCGAATTTCAGAGGAGCTTAGACACCTCATCCACACATATATGCATTGCAGACACCTAAAATTTGCAGATATAAATCCCACCTTAGGGTCTCACTTTCACTAATACACAGTAGAAAGGATACTTTCTAAGTAAATCTTTTTTTTTTATACTCAAGAGTAGAGCTTGTCATTTGGATTCTTGTTATTAAAATCTAAAATGTAAATTTTCATCATTCCTTGCACTCAGATGCACTTAGCTCATTCCCAAAACTATTGTATCCCATACTTATGTTTTACCTCCTCTATACATTGTTGGTTGCAGCTTTAAGACGAAATCTGGTCCTTCCCTGAAGACATATTTTTTCAGCACTACAAATTCAGCGGGGATTAACCAAAGTTGTTTGGATTTTTTGAGAGATGCTCATCCAAGTGCTGGTTCTCTTTCTTCTTCTCTGTTTTCAAAGAAGTTGGCACAGCTTTATCTCACATACCCACAAGAAGCAAAGCAAGGGAAAAAGCTCCCAAACACTGTGGTATGTTCCCCCCTTCAAAGAATACTAGTGTCAACATCACACTTTGATCCTTACAGGCAGCCAGAAGTGTTTCAGAAATATCTCGTTATTCAAATATTTAAGAACTTACAGTGAAGATCCACAGCAGGTGACACAATTGAGAGGTTGTAGAACTGTTCCATAATAAAACATACTGCTGTCCTTATACTTAGCTGCACCAGATTTTGCTCTCAGAGCAAAGTCAAAGGACCGCTCACCCTGGTATAGATCTGGGATAACCCTGCCAAACTGAACAGAATTAAAAGGCTGTGAAATAGAGTAAATCACAGCCACAGCAACTCATTTAATTTTAGCAGAGCTACTCCAGGTTCCCAGCAGTCTGACTAATTGCTTGGCCTTGTTCCACTTTCCCTAAAGATTGAAGCATACATTTTTTTTTCTATTAAATATTAACAGGAGCCTATGTATCACTTGTCAGAAGATGCTTAGCAAACTGAACATCCTTCAGCAGCCCCTCTGCAGCCCACTCACAACTTCAGCTTTAGGCTTTGTCCTAACCCCAATTGTAGGTCAAGGCTTTGACTGAATCGTAGCCCAAGATCCTCAGCTTTGGTCCAGAAGGAAAAGTTTTCATCAGAGACTTCTCTGTGCAGTCTACCCCTTTCATTGGCAGCCCCCTCCAGCCACAATCTGACTGAAGCTGATTTTTATTCAGGACAAAACTAAAAGGTGCAAAGTGACCAAAACAACAGATACAGAAAAATGCACCCAAGAGTAAGGTGACCAAAGCAAAATGTCTGTGTTATACCAGCAAATATCAGCAAATGTGAGTGGTAGCTGAGAAGAATAACTGTGGATAACAGCAATAAGGCAGTCCTAGCTACTGTTCTCCATTCCATGGTTTTCAGCCTATTTATCCTTTAATAGGTGACATTCCCTATCATGCCCCTCAAACCTCACAAGTTTATTGCTGCTTGTACAGTGTAGCTTCCATTCCCAAAGGTTATATGCCTGACAGGGGAAGAAATTTATGTAAATAAGATTTTCCCTGCATTCCCCTGGCCAGAAGGAGGCTGTGCATCTCCCACATCCAGAAATGTGACACTTTGGAAAACTTGGCGGCAACACTGGTGGGCTTTGGGGCCAAAACGGTAGCAATCGAGTGGAGGACACTGAGACACAACAAGTATGACACAAAAATCTTTTGAGTTGTGGCTAGAGAGTGCCGGGCTGAGTCTCTGCATGGGCTGGGTACAAATCCCAGACTCGTGGGAGAGAGGCAGATTGTAAAGTCATTTGGTGCCCTCTAATGGTTTAGGATGCTTTCAACGAAAATGCTCTGATGAACGCACTTCAACCCCAAAACGGTCGCTGTCATTGCTGACAAGTTCGGTTCAGCTGGCACGGTCCTATTTTCAAGCTTCAGTTTAGTTGATTCTCTTGACTGATAGGATCTCTCTCTCACTCTAGATAATTTATGTTATTTATCATCTGGGCTTTGTAGAGGCTGACACATCTTGTGAATTCAAATAAGTGAGATCCTACTAAGCTTTATGAGGACTGTGAAGACACAGCCACCTTCTCAGCTCTGCCACACCAGCGATGATGTCTGTTTGCCTTGTCTGAGAAGCCAGAAAACTCTACTGGTGCCATGGTGGGGACATGCATGCTTCATCTGCAGTGACCAAAATAAGTACTGAGCAGCGCAAAACATGTGCATGCCTTTTGTGCAGATGAATTTTATGAACTACAGAGTATATTTCTTAAAGATTCGGAATTTAGTGGAGTACAATGAGCAGTTCACTGTTCCCTGTTCAACCATTCACGTTCTGGAGTCAGATCATGGGTGTTAACCTGAAAGAGGAACATGAGTAACCACTGATCAGGCCAAATTGCCTGGGAAAAATGGAAAACTAGGGAAAACAAGAACTATTTATAAATTTAGGCCTTTCCTTTTTCTACTGGTCTCTCACTCCAAGCTGGTGGTGCTGTCTCCAACAATTCTCTAAGCCCTATCAGGGTATCCTGAGAGTTTTTATAAGATACATGCCCACTGGCAGAATGGAAACTCATTTGTTTTGTCATTTGTTCACATGTTGGTTAAAATCAATAAGCCTTGGAAGAGCTGTGGAAGAATCATAAGTTGCAAAGTAGCTGAGTGATAACATAACAATGTAATTTAGCAAAGATAAATCTAAAGTAATGAACATAAACAAAACCAAACACAACTCTATCTAGATAGAGTGATAGCCTCCAAATCAGATTTTACCACTGAGAAAAGTGATCTTGTAGTAATTGTTCATGCAGCCACTCTGATAAAGGCAAATTGAATCACTGAAAAAAAGAGCAGATTAAACAAAACATCATCATGACATTATGTTCAAATTCTTTGGTGTGTCTAGAGCTGTCTGTGTCTCTGGTAGTCTCAGCTCAGCAACTGACAGGAGATGTAGAAAGCATGCAGGGAAGCATGGCAGAATCAGATCAGCAACATAGAGTAGTTTCCATACAAGAAACAGTTGAAGAGTCAAAGACACACAGAATCATGGAAAATGTGAAGAGAACAGTTGAGAGAAACCATCTGCTGGTTTTCATGGCACAAGAAATTGAGGGACCAACTGCTTTTTAGCCACAGTTTCAAAAGCAAAAAGTGATCCTTTTTCTCATATGCCCCACCTCCATTAAATATTGTAATTAATTGCCACAGGATTTTGGGGGAGGTATAAAGATGAGCTGGTCCTACGCCTTAGGAGTCGATTCATCAAGATCTGCAGGAGCATGAGTTCAGGGATTTCCTATCATCCATGGTGGAAGCTGGAAGGAGGAAGAGAAAAATTGTTCATAGAGGCAAGGGAAAGGAAAGGTAGTCAGAAGTTTGACTTAGAGACCTACAGCTCTGCAGGTCTTCCAGATTTTGTCTGCGTTTGCACTGCTGAATGTGAGAAAGAGAATGTGAGAGAGCGACCTGTGACTGAAACAATAATGGTCTGTCTCCCCTGTGGTTTAATCAGATATTTGACTCTTTTCCTGAAAATCATGAGACAGAGGAAAAGCAGATGTGCATGTGTGATGTTTATTTTGGCATTCACCAATAATATAAAAGCTTGGCATTGGTCAAAATGTTCTACGTTGAAACCCTACCCTAGAATATTCAAGTACTGATAAAAAACAGTTTAAAGCTAGGAGATATCATTTCTTCTCATCTGGCACCCAAAGACTGCTTTTTCTTCCTAGCTGCCCTTGAATTTTGTCCACTGATTTTTCTTTGGCATCTGTCTGTCTCCTAGAAAGATAATCAATTTGGATACAAGGGTATTAAGGTTTTGTAGACCCACTGTTCTCTTCAGCTCATTCCGACGGCAAATCTCAATAGTAAAAACACTTACCTAATTATCATTTTGAATTCATCTTGGTTTTTATGCAACCATTAATTTCTACTATGCTTTTTTCTACAAAATAAAATTCCAAACCTGGTGTTTTTCTCTCCGGAGAGCTGATCACACACTAACCATGTCTCCTGCTGTGGTATTTGCAGTACATGGACACAAAGCTCTGTGCAGTGCAAGGTTGCTCTCAGCCTCTTGCCTCTGCACCAGTTAATATGTTCCCCTGACTGAGACCTTTAAAAGGATGTTCTGTCAGGACTCTCAACCTCCTTTTGGATAAACTAAGGAAAGAAAACTCTTCAAGTTCTTGAGTCTGTCAAAAAAAGCATCATTCTTCAGACTTCAAATAACATTTATGGTTGCTTACTACCTCACAACACTCTTTAAAACCCTGATAAATTAAATGATTGCAGGATCCCTCTAGCAGAAGAAAAGGCACCAGAGGCAAAATGCTTCTACTCCCACTCCAACATTTTTGTACTATACAATTACACTAGGACTTTATGCCTTATTTCTTGCCCAATACCCCTTCCTTCTTCCCCATTTTTTTCCAGAGAGCTTGCTGTGGAGGATACGGATCCAGTTTGGCAACTCTTACCCAAATGCCACAACTACTCTGAAAGCCAATTACTGCACAGTAGTTCATCAGATTTATAACTTCCCCAAAAAATCAATATACAGGCTGGAAAGTATCCCAGAAGAGAGATTAATTTTTGATAGACTGAGTCTTGGTATGCTTCCACGGGACTTACATTTAACCTCCAACCCAGCTGAAGGCTGTGGAGGGACCATGCACAAAAGCAGCATTCTAGTTCCTGGCCCACATAATTTGTATCCCAAATGAATATCTGGTATGTTGCAGGCACGATAAATTACAACTCAGAGAGTTGGAGAGAAGTTCTTGGTATCACAAAGGAGTACCCTCCTAAGAGGGTCACTTACATGAAAACACAACTAAGGTGGTGGTGCCCTTCGAAGAGCTTTCTGTCCACGCGTGAGCACTTTGATTCCATTGTGCTACTGCTGCAAAGACAAAGAGATTTTAAGCTTTAGAGCTGAGAAAAGATTCATTATAGTTCCACACCCTTAGGCATGTGAAAACCGAGTGCTTCAGCTCCTTTCGGGATTAAACTGATAAAGATGAGAAGAAAATACATTCTAGAGTAATGAGCTGTTAAAATACCAGATAAATAATTTAGGAGAGGCATCTTCTTGGTGTGCTTGAATATATAACCTATATATATAGGTTATCTATTTCCTCATTGCTGTTATATACCTGCACAAATGGTCAGTATTTCAGAAGATAAAAAAATATCCCTGCATAGGTTGGAAAAGACCTCCAAGATCCTAGAGTCCAACCTTTGACTGATTACCACTTTGTCAATGACCATAGCACTAAGTGCCATGTTAGTCATTTGTTGAACACTTCCAGGGATGGTGACCTGGTTCTGGCCAGGACAGGATTCATTTTTGCCATAGCCAGAAGGGGCATGGCCAGGCCCCAGAGGCTGTTCACACCACCCCACAACATACATGGGGTCCCTTTTGATGGGGTGGTGGTGAAGCCTGGGGTCAGGGTAACACTGAGTTCCACATGGTGAGCACTCATGTGTGAATCATGCATCAATCCTGTACACTCTGTTATGAATATTGTGCTGTTACTGTTTGTTTTTTTATTTCATTTGCTGTGCCCAGTAAATTGTTTTAATCTCAACCTGTGATCTTTACCTTTGGTGCCTCTGGTTCTCCTCTCCATCCTGCCTCAGAAAGAGTGGGAGGTAGGAGTGGGGAAGAGTGTTTCAGTGGGAACACTAAATTGGGGAATACCATTCCTAAACCCTGACAGATGGTGATTCCACCACGTCCATGAATCCATTCCACTGCTTAACAACCCTTTCTGGGAAGAAATTTCTGCTGATGTCCAGCCTGAACCTGTCCTGGTGCTGCTTGAGGCCATGTCCTCTTGTCGTGTCACTTGTCACCTGGGAGAAGAAACCAAGACCCACCTGGCTACAGCCTCCTTTCAGCGAGTTGGAGAGAGCAATGAGGTCTCCCAAGTGTCCTTTCCCCCAGGCTAAACACCTCGAGCTCCCTCAGCCACTCCTCACAGGACTTGTGCTCCCTTCCCCAGCTCCATTGCCCTTCTCTGAACACACTCCAGCACCTCAGTGTCTTTCCTGTAGCAAGGGGCCTTGAACCCAGGATTTGAGGTGCAGCCTCACCACTGCTCAGTATTGGGGCACAATCACTTCCCTAGAAATTTATAGTATTTTACTAAGAGCCACATTCGGGAGTTCATTTTAACTCACAATGAAGAGTTTGGGTTTGTGAGAAGGTGAAGAATCAGACAAGGAACGTGATTATTAAGGCCCAACCAGAGCAGTTCCCCAAAGACCAGAGTAATCTCATCGGTCAATGTTGCAGAAAGTTATTATCAAGACAGTTTCCTTTCTGGAAAGTCCTATTGATCTGAGCTGGAATGAAAACGATATTATGGCAAAAGCAGAATATGGAATGAGATTCTTCCCATTATTCAAACAAAAATCAGGGTGCACAACCTTCTGTACAGTGACCTCCATGCTGTTTCAGAAAAGGACCTTTAAGGTGTTGCTTTGCACACAGTCCTAATGAAAGGGGAAAGATCCTGAACTTTCCCAGGTACCCCACTGGAACCTCCCTTCCACAAAAAAACCACAAAAAACAAAAGCAAAAATAAACAAATAAACAAAAAAACCACCACAAACAAAAACCCCAAAACCAAACCAAAACAACAACAAAAAACAAACTCTACAGGAAAGCTAAAACAAAGCAGTGTTATCCTTTGCTATACTCCGCAGTACTTTCCTCTAAAGCACATACGAAAGCTTTCCAAAAAGTATAATTTCTGCCTTGAGAAAGATGGTCCCTGTTATTCCCAGCTACAGGGACAATCACTTTATGTCTATTACACGCTCACATCAGAGCACTGTTGGTGGCCAAGAGCTGTCAGGTATTTGTCACCGCAATAACCACATCTCCCTAGTTTTGAAACATCAGCTCTCGTTTTCCCAACTATTCAAAGGCAGTTTGTTTTCCTGGCAATGACCACACGGTGGTGATGTGTCACCATCTGTTCAACCTTCAGGCCTGGCTCCCAGGAACTCAATACTTTGTTAGAGGAGCTGGCCACTTAGAGCAGCGCTCTTCTACAAGGATGTTTGTAGAGTAAGCCCTCTAAGCCTGCTTTACCTCACAATTTATACTCACTGTTTAACTGTTTCGTTTATGGGGCTGTGTAGCTTTCCAGCCAAAAATATCCTGGAATTTTTCTAAGAGCAGATGCATCTCTCAGCAGGTACATCCAAATGCAGCAGTATTTGGTGTTACTCATAGCAAGTTTAATTTATTTGTCCATCTGATTCAGCTACTAACCTGTTTCTTTTTTCTTGGGGTTTTTTTTGTGGTTTTTTTGTTTGGTTGGTTGGTTTTTTGTTTGGGTTTTTGTTTTTGTTTGTTTGTTTGTTTGTTGTTTGGTTAGTTGGTTTGGGTTTTTGTTTGGATTTTGCAGGTTTGCTTGTTTGGTTGGTTGCATTGGGGTTTTGTTGTTTTTTGCTTGTATCCTTTGATACTTTATCAATTTCCCAGAAAAAAAGAAAAAAAAGAAAATAAAGTGCTTCTGCAAACTCCTTTAGTGTCAGGTAATTATGAAAGCTCATTGTTCCAAATTTCTTCCTAAATGTCTTCCTCAACAAAGCTTTCCAGTCGCCTTTCACCAAGGGCAGGTGCTAAATGGAATATGTTCTGCATGGTCATTGTCCTTTCCATCCTATTCACAATATAGGCTTTAAATTAGCTACTGTATGTCCTTGGCTGAATGTAGACAGTGACAGCCTGATCTAATATGCAGTGAAGTCAATGAGAACCTTTTGGTTTTCCTTCACTTGGCCCTGCATCAAGTTCAAAGTTGTCTGATTCAGGAACCAGATCTTCTGTGCTTGTACAAGGATGATTATTCTCCAATACAGATGTAGGTTACAAAAAAAATCCATTACAACTTTGTGCACAAAAGGAGCTATAAGTAACAAAGACAGCATGTCTCAAACCAACAGAGAGATTAGTTCCAGCTTAATTGGTTTGAAACAAGGGCAGATCATCAACTGGGACAGGAGAACTGGTTTGGACTTAATAAAAAATGCATAATTTCCCACTCACAAATTTTACTGCAAACTCACACTGAACTTTTAGGGCCAAAATGATTTTAATGATCTTTTTGCTTGCATTGTTATGGGTCTTTCCACTTCTAAATTTTGTCAAGGATCAGAGAAATACACACCACCAGAGAAAGAAGGCTCTTTTTGCAAAGGGAGTTACTAAATACAGGAACTATAAGAAATGTCATAAAATATTGTATTCATGTATATATTCTAGACCAAATGCAGACAGGCTCTGACAGTTAATACAGGACACTCTAATAACATTTTAACATCTTGACTGGAAAAATCCTTCTGTGCTTTGGAAGTGTAGTGTGTTTGGTATCCCACCCCTCTGTTGGTGTGGACAAGTCTCAGCATGCCTTTTAAAATCTTTGGAAATGGGCAACATGTTAATCCACATCCACCTACTTCACATATTTATTAGATACTTGAAGTCCCCATGCAGCTGCTGCCCACCCAGGAAGAACTGAAATTCCCTGCCCTTTTTTTGCTGCTGGGTGTTTGTGGATCCACCCAAGTCCTCACAATACAACAGAGATTAATATCTCCTTCCTGTGACTGCTCTGACTTTAGACAGCTCCCCTACTGTTTTCATAAAACACTTACTGAATTAGGCCTCTCTGAAAGGCTGGCATGCAGGACTTTCTGCCCTGCAGATGAAACTTAATGTATTAGAGCTCTTACTGGTACCTGGGTTCCTCTCTTTTTGCTTTGGATGAGACCTTGAATCAAAATCTTAGAATCACAATCATAGAAAGGTTTGGGTAGGAAAGGACATTTAAACATCATCTAGTTTCACCTCTCCTGCAATGAGCAGGGACATCTTCAACTCAATCACATTCCTCAGAGTCCTGTCCAGCTTGGACTTGAATGTTCCCAGGGGTGGGGCACCTAGCACCTCTTTGGGCAATGTTCCACTGTTTCACTACCCACATCATATAAAATGTTTTCCTTATATCTAGTCTAAACTTATGCTCTTTCAAGCCATTTCACCTTGTTCTATCAACAAGCCCTACTAACAAGTCTGTCCCCATCTTTCTTACAAGATGCCTTTAAGTACTAAAAGGCTGCTATGTGAAGTCTTCTCTTCTCCAACTTAGAGAGAGTTGAACAGCCCCAGCTCCCTCAGCCTTTCCTCAGAGCCCTCTGATCATCCTCATGGCCCATCTACAAACTCCCTCCATGTCTTTCTTGCACCTAGAGCTGAGTGCACCACTCCAGGTGGGGGCTCACCAGAGCAGAGTAGAGAGCCAGGATCATCTCCCTCAACCTGCTGCCCATGGGGCTTTTGATGCAGCCCCACATTTGCAGCAGCACGTTTGTCTTTCTGGGCTGCAAAAACACACCTGCTGGCTCATGTCCAGCTTTTCCTCTACCAGTATGTCAATGTCCTTCTTCACAGGCCTGCTCCTTCTTCACAGGGCTGCTCTCAATCCCTCCATCCTCCAGCCTGTATTGTAGCAGGGGCTGGTCAGACCCACATGCAGGACCTTGCACTTGGCCTTGTCAAACCTCATGAGGTTCATGTGGTCCCACTTCTTGAGCTTGTCTAAGTCCCTCTAGTTGGCATTCCATCCCTCAGGTGTGTCAACCGCACCCTCAGCTTGGTGTCACCTGCAAACTTGCTGAGGGTGCACTCAATCCCACTGTCTGTGTCACTGACAAAGATACTGAATAACACTGACCCCAATACAGATCCTTGAGGGACACACTGGTCACTGATCTCCACTTGGTCACTGAGACACTGACCACTACCTCTGGATGTGATTCTCCAACCAATTCCTCATCCACCAAACATTCCACCCACCAAATCCCTCTCTCTCTAATTTAGAGAGAAGGATGTTGTGAGGCACTGTGTCAGAGGCCTTACAGAAGCCCAGATAGATGCTTTTCTACTGCCTATACCAGATCCTGAACCTGGTCAATACAGCATTTGGAGAGTTCTTCACTAGTTAAATTGCTTCTTGCATAAATTATACAAACAGCAAGAAAATTATTGGAAATATTTCTAGAGCCCATGGTCAATGTTCTTAGTTGAGAAAGCAAAGAAGAAATCTTAGATCTGTCTTTCTCAAAGTCCACAGCAAATGAAACAAGTGAGTTATTGTTATGGTTTGGAAAGGAGATACCTCTTTAAAAACAGGAGTAGGTGTCTGATTCAGATCTATCAAGGATCCTCGAAGGTGAATGCTGCCAGGTCAATTGACCCTCAAATTAGACAGAAAATGTAATTTATAAAGCAGAATATGGCAGAAATTATATAAGTCACAGGGGTGGCTAAATTTTCTCTCCCTGATTTTTTGAAAACTGCTGGATTTTTTTGTTTTGTACTTAGAAGGATTAGGTGTTCTATCCTCTTAATGAAGATATTGTGTCCTGTCAGTGTTCTACACTTGGGTCTTCTTTGGTCATAATGTGACCACTGCAATATTCAGAACATAAAGTTTTTCCAGTGCTTGTACTACACAGTCTAACAAAATAAATAGTGGTATAACCTGCCACAAATCCAGTGACAGTCCCATAGTGCCTTAGTGACAATGGTTACTTCAGGGACACAGAGATATTCTCTCGGCTCTGCCACAAGTGACAGAAGAGCTATGTCTTACCTGGATTTACACGGTAAGATAAGCTGGGGCGAGACACCCACTCCTCTGCTTAGTATCCTTCATAAACACAAGTCGAGACTGTGTAAACCAAAGCAGAGAGCTCAGGGTACCTTACCTGCATAACACCAAACAGCACATCCTGTCCTTCTACGCCTTCCCCTGGCACCACGGACAAACACCCGGTTCTCCAGTGGCTCATCCAGGAAGCACTCACTGCATCTGCTTCTTCTCCTTGCTTCTCCAGCTTGGGAAGATTGAAGCACCCCCTTCATACCTTTAATTTTTTCTTGCTCCTCGATTGATCTGCTGGTGTCTGCTGAAAGGAATATTTTGGTCCTTTCAGTTGTCACTCCCTTATGCATTTATTGGGGACTGGATGCCAAAGGTTCTATGATCTCTTACAGTGTGGGTGGTAGAAAATTGGAACCAAGTAAAACCTGTGCCTTGATTCTGAATGAGCCAAAGACAATTGTCCCAAATCCCTTGACCCTTTGTGCTAGAGGCAACCCAGCTGGAAAATTGAATGAAAAGAACAATTTCACTGCAGATCAAACATAGCGTCTGAGCTGAGCTCTCCTGGGCTAGTGAGTTACAGTGGCTGAAAAATATCATCTGAGTACAGGATGTGATTATAACCTGGATAAGATGGTAGAATTAACAAAATTAGTTCTTTATAAAAATACTTAGCTGCACCTAGGCTCAGAAACACTACTCTGAATGGGCAAAGCTCATCTTTTGTTTGCAATACTGGGGCCTGTTTGCTGGACACCTCCAGAGATGTTAGTTAAAAATATAAATTGCTGCTTATTAGTCAGATTTTTCCCTGAACTAACACCATGGCAGCTCCCTTTTTCTTTCTGGAAAGTATCTCAGACCTGGAAGTACAGATGTGCAAGTGTGGAGGAATATTCACAGGGCTTTTCACTTGGCCAACAAGAGCTTTCCTGTCACCTCTAGACCTCTCATTGTGAGAAACGAATTCTCAGCAAATGCGGGTGCCCCCAGTCCATTGCTGCGGCAGCTGCCCGGGGTGGGGGGCAGTGGCGGGGCCCCAGCTCCCTGCCCGCGGCGGCACGGGAGGGGCCAGCTGCTGCGATCGGCCATCACCGAGGACATCCTGGCTCCCCGCCGCTTGGCGCTGGGTGTGGGGGGGGGCCCGCGTGTGGCGGCACTCCCTGCCCCAGGCGGTNCATGGCTTTGGGACAGCAAGGCAGCCCTGTACTCCCGCAGCAGAGATGGGGCCTCGCTCCGCCATGGGAGCCGACAGAGGGACAGTGCCGTGCTCTGCTGCACCGCGCCATGGCGGCAGCGACAGCCTGGACTCACCAGGCTCGGCTGCAGGAGAGCCGTGTGTCCTCCATGTGAGCACAAAGAACATGAGAGTGTGGCCGTGTCTGCGCACTAAGAAAGGAAAGGCGCATGTAAATGAGAGATAGCCTCTTGCACCATGGGAGTGTTTTTACAGACTATAAGCCTTAAAATAACGAGCTGTGATGAAGTCAGGGGAGACTGAACGACTCCCCAAGTTAAGGGAGAGGAGGGCCTGCCTCCCAATCCTGATTTACTCTGTCTCCATGAACTAAAAAGTATGCAAAGGGCATGGACCCCTGGACCCTGGAGCCGACAGATGGGCATTCCTGAGGGGTTCCTGAGGCGATCCTGAGGGGACGTGACGGCGGGAGAGGGACCCGTGCTGTGCTGCACCCTAGCGACAGATGGAAGGACCTTCCTGCATCTTCTCAGAGAGCGGCAGAGAGAGGCAGTACGAGAGCGACCCCCGCTGAGCCCCCTTATCGAGCTCATCTCTTTAATAAACGATTAAAACTTTTAATAAAGGCGTCTGCCCTGTCCATAACATCATGAGCAGGAAAAAAATACATCAGCTAAAAGTGACTAGCTGACCCTCAGTTTGCTTTATGTTGTCATGTGACCCTGAGCATTTTCTTCAAAACTTCAGCCTCTCTGTTAAGCAAGACTGGTAAGCCACTAGTTCTGCTTAGGAGAAACTTTGAAGTGCAGCCATAGTAACCTGCCCAGATCTCAACTCATTAGAGATCCTCTTGGGCTAAACAGTTAACCCACCCCCCTCCCCCAGCACATTCCTGAGCACTGATAACCAGGACTGGAAGGGATGCAGAGCAAGTTCGCAGATGATACAAAACTAGGAGGGGCTGATGACTCCCTCAAAGGCAGGGAGGCCCTGCAGAGAGACCTCAACAAGTCAGAGGACTGGGCAATCACCAACAATAAGAAGTTCAACAAGGGAAAGCTCTGGATTCTGCACCTGGGATGGGGCAACCCTGGATGTATGGACAGACTGGGGAATGAGAGGCAGGAGAGTAGCACTGTGGAAAGGGACCTGGGGGTCCTGGTCTGTGGAACTGGCCTGGCACTGGTGCCACAAGTGCCCTAGCAGCCAGGAGGGCCAACCCTGTCCTGAGGGGAATCAGGGACTGCATGGCGAGCCGAGCAAGGGAGGGGATTGTCCCACTCTGCTCTGCACTGGGGCAGCCTCACCTCGAGTCCTGGGGGCAGTTTTGGGCAACACAATATAGAACAGAAATTAAGCCATTAGAGAGCATCCAAAGGAGGGCAACAAAGATGGTGAAGGGCCCTGAGGGGAAGCCATGTGAGGAGCAGCTGAGGTCACTTGCTCTGTTCAGCCTGGAGGAGAGTGAGGGAGACCTCATCATGGTCTACAACTTCCTCGTGAGGGGAAGAGGAGGGGCAGACATCGATCTCTTCTCTGTGGTGACCAGTGACAGGACCTGAGGGAATGCCCTAAAGTTGTGTCAGGGGAGGTTTAGCTTGAATATTAAAAAAAGGTTCTTCACCCAGAGGGTTGTTGGGCACTGGAACAGGTTCCCCAGGGAAGTGGTCACAGCACCAAGCCTGACAGAGCTCAAGAAGCATTTGGACAAAGCTCTCAGGCACATGGTGTGAGTCTTAGGGATGGTCCTATGCAGAAACACGAATTGGACTCAGTGAGTCTTGTGCGTCCCTTCCAACTCAGCATATTCTGTGATTCTGTGATTCTGTGAAATGGCTTTCCACCAAGAGACACAGAGCACAGAGTTTTGCTGATCAAATAAAGGTGTTTCCAGTGTCTTCAGTTAAAATTAGAGTCAAGGAGACTCAGGGACAACTAGATCAAAGGGAATCTTTAGTGAATCTTTATGTAAATCAAAGCCCACTTGTTGTGTGGAACTCACCTGGCCCAACATTCAGTGTCTGACACAAGTGTCTATCTCAGGTAATATCTGGTCTGTGGATGGTCAGTAGAGATTTAGTCAGTACAGTCAACAGACACTTTGATGTGGATTCATCTAACCAAACAGGGAATGTAGTTTGCAGAGGTGAACGGCATCATAAACACCTCTGAGTCTGTGAGAGGACCCCAGTGGCTTGCTCAGCTGTACGTACTCCATTAAGGCACTGCCACGATATGTAAGCTGCAGAAACTCACAATACCACAAATTGTGCTGAGATGTGGATTGCCATATTCATTCCTTCATACAGCTGTCAGTCAGGAATGGTTGTAGCATATTTCAAACCACACAGGTGCAACAACCCTCCCTTTTGAACCTTAACTGCTTCCTTCCCCTTAAAAGAGGGTCATCACACAGACATCCTTGAACAAATTTAGCAGTGTTGAATAAACTTGTCCTGTGTGACTGCTGTAGCATCACTCAGAAGGGACCCTTTCTAATATCCAAAGTGTAATATTTTTAATGAAAATTAGAAACGAACAGCCGCCACAAACAGATTCTGTGGACCTTCTCTACTATTCCTGTGGTGCTAACTTCTTTTTGACAGTCTATCACATGTTAACTAGTAGCTGGAGGGAAGAGATTGACTTCAGAGCCCTAACATAGCCCCAGAGGAGCACCCTGTGTTTCTCTATACACTCCCTGGTTGCTCCCTGGGTACTATTGAGTATGGGGGCTGTGCTGAGCAGCTGGTGATTTCCCTTTAACATCCTGCTGGAAGAACTGCAAATCAGACGTTAGACTATCTAATAGAAGTAATAAAGCTCATACCAGGTACATTTATTTTAACTATACAATAAGGCACAATGTTACAACTGCAAAGTGCCAGCCTGGTTTTCTGCAGTATGTAATATGTCTGGCATTTTTTACAGTAACCAGAAAGGCATAAACATGTCAGAGAAACTACCCAGGATGCAGAAATATTCCTTGCAGAGCCACATAAGGAAAGGCAGGCACCATTCTTTAAAACCAAGCATGCACAATTAACAAGAAAAATACTGCCAATAAAAAGGGGAAAGATGGCCAGTGAGTATAATTAGATGGGATAGTTCAGGGTGTGGGTTTGGCAAGAAAATGACAGTTAGAAGTAAAAAAAGCACTTTCAAGACAACTGATGCTTGTAGCTGCAGTTTCACAGAATCTTGTGTGCAAATGGAGCTTCATAGAGGACTCATGGCTGAAGCTTATGGTTAGTGTCTGTTAGAGAGGAGTTGAGAGGGATCCCAGAATAGTCATAAGTTTGGTTTTCTATGGGAAAAGATCTCTGTTGTCATTTATCTCCAGTGAAGGGTCAGACTCAAAGGTGTTTAGGTGTCAAGGTTTCAAAACTGGGATGTAAAATCTCGCTTGTCAAAGTGCCCCTCAATTCGTAGACCAAATATTTCTGAGGACCTGGCCCTAATGATGTGAAAAAGGACAAAGGCAAACAGTATAGAGAGACTGGGAATACAACATATATCATGGGGTCCACGTTTTGTGCATTACTCTTTACTCATGCACTGATCAGCTGGCACAGTGACCCCTGTTCCACCTGAACCAACCCCCTGGTCATGACATGCCCATCCTCATTAACCTCCTCTCAGGCAGGCGCTCATCAGCTGCCCCACTAAGATAAGAGTTCATATGGCCATACGGAAATGTTGTGGCAAAACAAGCACTGGACTGTGCTCCTTGCCTTTGTTCAGATTCCTTTGTCACCAAACTCGCCATCAGCTCATTGCATTTATGAATACAGATCATCTCTAGTCTCTATATTGCCACAAAAACAAACAGCTCAAACTCAGTGGGTTCAGCTCCAGAAAGCATCCATATGGGAACACTCAGTGAAATCCAAGGACTGTGTTGGAAACAGCTGGCAAATATACAGAACTGGAGGCAAGACTGCAAGCAATACAGCAGTAAGCACCACAAATTCAGTATGGAGAGTATCTTTTAAAATGTAAACATCCTCAGTGCTTTGCAGCAAGAAGCAATAAATGTTTTATAACATTTTAATTGAAAGCACATAAACTGAAATGATTTGAAAGAAAGAATCCATGAGTGTATATTCAGTGTTGAAGAGGCATAGAAGCAGATTTGTGTCAAATTTCATTTTGAAATATACATTGAATGGGTTGATCTTGAAAATCCTTGAATTGCACAAAATTGGCCTGGAAGAGACCTCAAAGACTCATGTAGCCTAGTACTCATGTCCCAGAGCACAACAGAAGCAGCTCAAAAATTGTCTTTACTATTGTTTAAATCCTCCAGTGAGAATATCCTGGGGTCTTCTCAGTGTAGTATATGATGTTAGTAATTCGTGCTTATATATGTGTGTATAAGTTGAAATAAAAACGATTTGCAGAGTAAAAGGTTTTAAGCCCCCAAAAAGCCAGGCAGAGGAGAGGAAAATTTCACAACACCAGACAGAGGAAAACTATTCATGGTAGAACTGATCAACATACGAAAGAACCAAGCAGGCAGAATCTTACCTAGAGACATTAACACAACGCAGGGCGGTGGCGTAACCAGCATTGGCATCACAAGTCGTTAAAGGAGTGACCGATTCCTGAAATAAAATCAACGATTCCTGGAACCCAAGATGAGACACTCATCTTCAGGGATGGCCCATTAATCAGAGAAGATGGACGATTCATCAAACTCAGGAAAGGTTTTGTCCAATCCAACTTCGTGAAAAGAAGGACTACACGAATATGCTAAACAACGAGAAGAATAGACCAAATGCCATCTCGGCCAAAAACTGCATAAAAATCCCTGAGCTGAGACAGCCAGGGTGAACAGAAAGGGACCTGATGTGATAGAGGTCAGATGTTCCTGTTCACCTAGCGCTGACACCCGGGCTCAGCACTGTTTCTTTGTCGATTGTGGCTTTTGTGTGGCCGGACTTCTGGCATATAATAAAACCTATCTTATTAATTTTAATTGGGCACAATTCATTTATAACATCAGGCAGGAAAGAAAAGCTCTTCTTCCATGGAGAAGCTCAAAATCTCCAAGGTCAATTTACAATATACCAAGAGGAAACTTAAATGTGTGAGGTACCTTCCCCAAATATTGTCCATCCCGATGCCTGCTTTTGCTGTGTTAAGAGTGGGTTCAGAGTAGCCTTACTGAGTATTCATTATCTGATGATTTTTCTTTGTTCATCAGCACACTTGGCCACAAGGCTTGCAGATGATTCCAGCTGAGGAAGCCAAAACAAAAAGGTCTTTTTAGCTAGAGAGAAATGTGTCTTGTCTGTAAAGCTCAAAAAGTGCAGTAACGTTCAAAGACAGTTTTCATCCCTGGAGGAAGCCTGCGTGGTACTCTGGAGAGGGGCAGGACAGGTTAGGTCAGTCACAGGGGAGCACATCCACTCTCACAACCAGAGAGAGGCTTTGCTGGAAAAAAGTTCAGTGTATCATAACCTATCTTAAAAAAAAAAAAAAAAAAAAGGCATGCAGTTGTAAAAAGGTCTGATCTTAAGAAAACTTGCATAGGATAATCTGTGTTTTCTAATTCGACAGATTAGTAATGATTATATTATGCCAGAAAACAGAGCTGCACTACAATTAACTACTCTTTTATTATACAAAGTGCCCTCCTGTTTTATTTAAGTAATAAGGGATAACGACTCTATCTAGCAAACGTGCTGTGCTCTGTTCTGACTGTCAGGTCTAATTGACTGTCTGCTTCTTGCCCTGCCCCCAGGGCACTGCAGCTGAGCTCTCTCCTGTACGGGGCTGGATTGCAAGTTTTACTCCAGCCTGCTTAGTAACTGAATATAGATGAGTTTAATGTGAAAGCCCTCCTAGCCATTTCTGAAAATCTGCATGTTTTGCTCTTTAAGCAAACTTGAGGGGTGAGAAGACACAAGCTTTACCATCTTTGCTATGAACACCTTTACTGTGGACAACTTTACAAGGTATTTTCCCAAGCATTTTGATTGCAGGACTCCAGGAATACCAGAACAAGAGAAAATAGGAGTCACTGTACTGAGTCAGATCACCACTTTCCAGCAGTTTCCAGCCTGTGTAAGGGGTCAAGAGGGTTCTTAGGGAAACATTTAATCATGAGGGGAAACATGTTACCTCCCCAAACATTTTATTACCTGCCAGCGGTTAGCAGGACAAAACCATGAAAGAGCAGTCACATCTTTATGTTCAGTAGACCTTAACGGATTTTTCCTTCCTTAAACTCATTCCGTTCCTCTCTGATGTCACATGATCTGGTAGTTAGCTCTTGAACCCACAACAACCTGTGTTGTGGTGCTCCACAGCTCAGCCAGGCAACACGCAAAGAGCCCTCTCTTTCTGTGCACTTTGAACTCGTCATTTTCTAGCTGCACTCAGTGCCCACTAATCCTATTCTTGGAAGAGACAGGGAATGATAATTACCTAGGTACCCACTTCTGGCCACTCATGGTTTTATAGACCTCTGTCATATATCCCCTCAATAGTCCCTGAAGTCTCCTAATCAGCTAAATTGTTCCTTGCAGAGAAGTTGTTCCATACCTTTATTATCCTTGCTGCCTTTTCCTGAACCTCTCGCAGACTTGTTATAACTCCCCTGAGACACAGGGAGCAGGAACATGCACCAAGATGTGGTATTTATATAGACACACACTGTGCTGGTTTTGGCCGGACTAGAGTTAATTGTCTCCGTAGTGCATGGCATTTGTGCTGGAAACAGTGTTGATAACACAGAGATGTTTTAGTTGATAGTGGGCAGTGCTGACACAGAGTCAAGGCCTTTTCTGCTTCTCACCCCACCAGCAGGAGGCTGGGGGTGCACAAGGAGTTGGGAAGGGACACAGCCAGAACAGCTGACCCCAACTGACCCAAGGGACATCCCACATCATATGACATCATGCTCAGCATATAAAGCTGGGGAAAGAAGAAGAAGGGGGAGGAAATTCAGGGTGATGGCATTTGTCTTCCTAGGTTGCTGTTATACGTGCTGGAGCCCTGCTTTCCTGGGGGTGGCTGAACACCTGCCTGCCCACGGGATGTTGTGAATGAATTCCTTGTTTGGCTTTGCTGGCACATGTGGCTTTTGCTTTGCCTGTTAAGTTGTCTTTATCTCAGCTGATGATTTTTCTCACTTTTGCTTTTCTGATTCTCTTCCCCATTCTACCAGGGAGGAGTGAGTGAGCAGCTGCGTGAGGCTGAGCTGCTGGCTGGGGTTAAACCATGACACATACTCATCTACTCTGCTCATTAGCTCTTTCCTAAAATCTCCTAGACTAGATTTGTTTCTCCAAGTGTGTGATGACTGACAAAAAGTTTATGAAGATAATATCTTTGTAAAGAAGATACACAGAGATGACGTTCCTGAGTGGTAAAATCATAGGAGCTCATCATTCATTCAGAAAGCTTGGGACCATTTTTTATGCATTTGTATTATTTATTCACACTGAATTTATCTGCCATATTATTACTAGGGCAATACCTTTTGCAGTTCCTCAGTGTCTCAGTTTGAAAAGACAGATGTCAGCTTAAGGAAGGCAGGAGCCTCCCTTGAAATGGAAAATGTAAACCCCCTTGAAATAAATACGGGCAGGACTGCGAGTCGTTTAAAAGCCTTTATTAAAAGTGATCAGCTTGGGTTGGGTGCCCGGCAGGCTGCGCACACCGCCGCTGCTCCCAGCTTCGACGTGGGGGAGGAGGAATTCGGCTTTGCCACTCAAAGTGATAAAGCCGGGCCTTCCATCCTCACAGGGGAGTGGCCAGGAAGGCAATTTCAACTCGTCATCAGAGGGGGGGTGTTCTCAGTCAACCTTATTATTTGTTGTGGTGATCAAAAAGGAAACCCAAAAGCTGCCAGGTGATGTTCTCCTTCCAACTGATCGTGTAATTGGGTTGATTTTTCTTAAAAAGTTCGTTGGCTCGTCTTTAACTTGTTTTTTTCTAGGGGTTTGTTGCTTTTCCCAAGTGTCCTTTAGGCTTTCGTTTGCATATCAGGTTTTCTGGTTTTTTTCTTCTCTCTGGTATCTTCACACAGGCCGGGGGAGGGGGGGGTGGTTAGCTAGGCAACGGGGGAAGGGTAAGAGAATGNTAAAACAAAACCAACCACTGACAGCGTCAGAAATATAACCTGACACCCTGTTGTCACAGGCTGTTGGTAGCAGTCTGATTAAACGGTGGCTGCAGTCCTCCTGCATTGGCAGATGTAATCCTGTTGAAGCAGTGATCTTGTAGAAAAAGATCTGGTCTTCCTTAGAAAGTCCAGTGGTGGTTGTGTAGCTCCTGTCCTCTGGAAATCCAGCGGGAAAGGCTCTGTCCTCTGTTGCAAAATTCTACACCTTTTATCCAGGTAGGAATGCTCGGCTCCTTCCCCCTGGGCGGAGCATCTCACAATGGGATGATGAATTATGAGATAAGGCACTGATGGGCCATTAACAGCAGATAGCCCAGAGGGAGGAGGCAGGGAACATTGCCACACCTGATTTTAACAGCTCATGAAGATGGTAATCAGAATACAGATAACCCAGGACACTCAGAGCTGGACTTTGTTTCTATTATCTTAACTTTGTCCTTCTTTCCTAGATTATTGATAAATTTGTTGGGCCGAATGGGCCACAGCAATCTCTCTGTAGAACTCCACTCCATGATGACAAATGATCATTTATTTCTGTCGTCTATTTCCTACCTTTTATTTAATTCTTTGTCGGAGAGCTTATGCTGAAATTCTTGTGCCTATATGAGCATTTTAGAGATTACATGAGCCAGAAGAGTTGATTTACATCACTGGTTTCTACCTGATATTAATTTTAAGTGAAGAGAGATCCTGGCATTAGCTCTCAGAGGTTACAATCTGAATATGACAGTCTGGCAGACAGCATGTGAGCACTACCCCAACATAAAGATCTTCCCCTTTTCAACACCATCCTCCCCTCCATCTCCTTCCCATCTTTTAAAAAATCACAGTATCACAGACTAACTTAGGCTGGAAGGGGCCTCAGGGGGCCATATGCCCTACTCAAAACAGGCTATCTTTGATGTTTGGTCGGGTTATCAGGGCTTTATCTATCCAAGTTTTCCCTATCTCTACGAACGCAGAAACCACAAATACTGAACCACATTATACATGAGGAGAGAACTGGCATACAATTAACTGCAGCATATATATTTGGGGTTTCTCTAACATATGACACAGTTATGTTTCCCTTTGGCTTTCGGTGGTGATGTATTTCTCCTGGCTCACCTTTACTGTTGAACTGGTGCTTGCACAATGTTGGTGGGATTTGGTTACCTAAATATAGATATGTGCAATCTGAGATGCCTTAGTGTATTCCTTTCATCTTCTAACCCAGGCTGCTGCAAAACACAGGTGTCTGCTTTACACTATATTATATTGGTGAGCCCCCAGATGTGTCTTAGACACAAAGGGCCCATCAAACAGCACAGATGTTTGTGTTTAGTCAACTAAGTCATCTTAGCACAGTATTTCCCCCTCTCCTCTTTCTATTTGTTAAATTCAGTCTAGGCAAAATCCCTTTAGGTTTGGCTCTTCATCTGAAGGGAAGAATGTTCAATCACAGCTCTCCCCTCACAGCATCACTACTATCAATAGATGCAGGCTAAAGTTAAATGTTTTCTTCCACCTGTGGTGGAAAAGCACAGCTTTTCCACTGCACTGTACCTGTGCATGCCACTCTCTTTTGCATCATAAAACAGTGCTTGAAGTGATGGGCAGTAAGCAAAGCATAGTTCCTAGGGTAGTGGGGCAGGCTCAGGGAGAGCTGAGATCCTGCTTGTCCTTTTCCTACTCAGAGGCATCCTGAACATGCATCTCAAGTCCAAGACTTAGATACAAATAATGTTATAATAAGAAAAACCACAGGGAGCTCCTCCCCTTGCTTATCGGTTACCTTACTCAGAAGTTACAGATGAAACGGGAAATGGGAAACCCATGGACCATGAAGCAAACTGTTAATATAAAATGAGCTGGTGGATCCAAAGCACTTTTTGTATTCTTCAGTAAAAAAAAAATTCATTGACATATTCTGCCCGTGTTGTAAGCACAAGCAAGCTTTGCCTTTTACTTTATTTGTGACAATCTCTTTGAAACTCTGTTTTACTTTACAAAAACCAAATCCTGCTTCAAATGATATGTTAAATGAGGCCTGAGTACTGTGAAAAGGGTTGTATTGGCCTCTGAGCAACAGGGAAACAATTTTGCATCAAATGGAGTTAATTACACCAAAGTTTGCATTTACCAATGTGAGTTGATCTATGAAACAGTGAAAGAGGGGAGTGTGAATCTCTCTTTCATTCGATTAGGGTAATATTAATAGAAACTAACTTAGAAATTTCAGCCCTTTAACTAACTTAACTAGCTGAATAGGGTATTCCTTCCCATTTCTCTCTGCCACTACCTGACAGGAGGTTGTAGCAAGGTGGGGGTTGGTCTCTTCTCCCAAGTAACAAGTGACAGGATAAGAGGAAATGTCCTCAAATTTTGCCAGGAGAGATTCAGGTTAGATACTAGGAAAAACTTCTTCACTGAAAAGGTTGTCAAGCATTGGAACATGCTGCCCAGGGGAGGGGTGGAGTCATCATCCCTAGAAGTATTCAAAAACGATGTAGGTGTGGTGCTTAGGGATATGGTTTAGGAGCGGATCTGACAGTGTTAGCTTAATGTTTTGACTCTATGATCTTAAAGGTCTTTCCAACCCTAATGATTCTACAATTCTCACAGATCACACAATCCCTTTCAAGAACTAGCTGCACTACTTCTTAAAACTGTTTTTCTGTTCTCTTCCCATATGAGGAGAACACTTCCATTTCCCACCATTAATTTATTCACAACCAGCCTTTGTCCATTGTTTTCATGGCAGTGTTGTCCTGAAGGCCAAGCAGCTCCCATCTTCTTCCTGGTGCTTGCCTTCATGTTGTGTGTGCCTTCAGAAACCAATCCCGGCAGCCTTCCCTGGTGCCTGCAGAGTACTTGGAGCTCTCTGTCTCCACAGTCCTTTTCTGTCCCTTTCCAAGCTGTGTTCATCTTTTCTGACTAAGGGTGACTGGCTTCACTGTCATAGTGTCCAAATCCCTTGGAATGTGCAGTGTTCTTAAAAGATAAGCAAATGCTTAAATCAGTGGAAGAACAGGCAAAGGACAACCAGACATGACGGTTGCCATGCTGGAAAATGTCACCACCTTGGCAGCAAAGAGCTGATCTCTGGCAGCGTGTGTGTTCTGTGTGCCTTCCAATGCCAAGCTGGTTCACCACTGTGGCTGCAGAAACTAAGCTTTATCCCAAGTTTATTTCCCATTATAATTCACCGGGTTCATGGACAAGGTTGTTCTCTGCAACTGAGCTGGCATGGCAATGATTTTCAGTTCAGGGCCAGACTGGGATTTCCCTTTGCTCATTCAGTGAATACTCATAGATTTCCAAGAGACTGCTTTGCAGAAGAAGCAGCCCACCTACATGAGGATGGATAGTCAAGATCTATCCACAATATCTAATCCTGTTCTTAAACTCAGCAGAAGCCTACACTTGGGAGAAAAAGCAACAAGTATAAACCTATGAAATTACTGACAAAGCAGAGGCATTAATGTGGAGAAGTCTGACACTGAGATTTGTTAGGCTCTGGAACTGTTTCCCAAGGTTAATGATAAAAACACCATCCATCATTTAGGTCTTCTAAAACTAGTCAAAGCACTAGAAAAAAGTGCACTTTCAGAAAACAATGTTCTATTATCAAGAAGGTGGGCTGGATGACCTGATAAATCTTTTCTACCTCTGATCTTTTGTTCTACTAAAAGCATGGAAAGGCTTATTTTTTTTTTCCAGGGATAGATCTGCCAAATGTGGCTGACTGGGAGGTGGAATAGGTCAAATTTTATTCTGGACAGTTCTGAAGTGGTGCTTTTATATTTGATCCCTTTTAGAGAAGATTTTTTTTTTTCAGTATCCCTTAATATTCCCTGTTGTAAATATTTGAAATTGTCTTCAAAATTCTGACATGTTCTGTTAGCCCCTCACCAGAAGACCAGTAGTTTTGCTGACAAATGACAAATTTAGTTTTATACAATACCTTCTCATCTATCATTATCAGTACAATGGACAAAGACACCCATCAATGATAATATCTCGGAATCAGAGTAGAGAGAACTTCATGGTATTCTAGTCAGTTCCTGGTTTTGAACTCCTGTACAAAGGACCATCAGTGCAACAGATTTAATTCCCATTTGTACCTACATCAAAGACAAAGCAAGACCTTGCCATGGTAGTCATCACCCAGCTCTGAAAACTGTCCCAAATGCTATGAGTAGACCTGACTCAGCATAAGACTGGTTTCTAGCATAGGCTTTTAGGTGATTAACTGTTAAAGGCAGCAATGGTTTCAGAAGAGGAAAAATAAAAATGCTAGGTCCCTCTCTTGTCATGAACCTTTGCCTTAAGAATAATTCTGAGAATGGTTTGGAATAATTCATTCCCAGGTGCCTTTACAGTAACATGATTGGACTTAACGGTTTCATCTGTAATACCTAAGAGAAAACTTTCTCCTCGCTGCAGAATTGTAGGGGTGGTTCAAGAATCTTGAAGAAAGGATAATGTTTTCCATTTAGTATTTTAGACTTTTTGAGTAATTTTGATAGCTATCCATTATATTGTTCTGTTATTTTGAAAGCGAAATCTAGGAACCTAAGTGGTTATTTTCAAAGTTATAGCAGTCTTTAACATAAAAGGCGTAAAGAACCAGACAGGGCTGAAGTACAGCTGTGTACACTGTGACTTTTTTCATTTGGGATAAAAGATTTCCCCATGTGTACAGCTGTGTTTACTGATTTGCTTCTATAAAAAATGTAAAACAAGCTAACAGCAAGACATCATCTTTGCCTGGATTGGCAGAGCTAAATCCTGATTTACACAGCTGGCATCCTTTTACTCAGAAAACTACCCACACTAGCACTCCCCAGCCTACTTGTCAGATGCTTCTTCCCTAAGCATCCTTGTTTTTCTCTTTCCTCCACTTTGTAAGAATTTACCTAATACTAAGTGCCACAAATCCAAGTGTTCCTCCTTAACTACCCCATGGGAAGAGGAATTTCTTCAAAGTAACTTTATTGTCTGTCAATGACTTGACATAACATGGTCCTCACAGGTTTTCTTACTAGCTCTGAAACTCTCCTGTTATAAATAAAATTAGATTGATTGGTTTTTGCAGAGTTAGTATGTTAATAAGGTGTTAATTAAATAAAAGAGTTAATTAAAAGTAACAAATAAAGTTGGTACCTTAGTCGATGATTACAAATTAAAGTTAATGTTAAAAAGTTAAGAAAGTATGTTTATACCCCCTGTTAAAGTGTTAAATCCCTCCTAACTCCAGTTCCTCAGTTAAAATGTTGAAAATGTGTTATTTAAGAAGTTTTTCAAAATGTGACCAGCTGTAATGTTGTATGTAATCCCCGTTTATGTTATTGGATTTGTTTTGTGACCTTGGTATTTGAAGTTATTAATCATTTTTAAATATTCCTATCCCGGACACGAGCCAGGATAAGGGCTGATATTAAAGGACAAAAGCTATTCTTAGCTCTCTCTCAACGGTCGGTGAGTTGCAACCATAGCAACCATGCATACTAATGAGGGACTTTTCCCGCCGTTGAGAGAGGGCTGAGATCAGCCCTACCAACTGGACTGTGATTGGATTAAAGAACATGAAGTCACCTTGAAGTAAGCCAACCATGAAGAAGCGAAGGGGCGGACTATGGGCGGTGCTGAGTCCTCAAGACAGTCTATAAAAGTGGAACACCCCAGAGACTCTCGTCTTTTCTCTCCGGAAGACTAGCTCCTGCGAGGACCCCGTGCTGCTGTTTGGTCAGCGTCCCTTACCTTGGGACTCTTTTATTATAACACCCAGCAGCACTGACCAACCCTTGCTCTTTGGCTCATTGCCTTACCAGGCGCCTAAGCGTCTCCAATTCCCACCCGGGATTTTTATATTTTTATTTTAACTTTTATTTTTCTGTAATCAAGAAATTATCTTTTTAAGATAATTTTAAGGCTGTTTCTCCTTTTATTCATAACATCTCCTACAGCCTGCCGTAACCCTGGCTCTGCAGAGAAGAAAAGTCACTTCCCAGATCCATCGCAGATTCCAGATCCTCTTCCTCTTTTCCAAAAAGCTAAGCATGGTGACTACATGGAAACACATCTGTCAGATAAGGGCCACCTGAACCCACATCATACGTAGTCTTGCACAGTGGAGCTCAGGCTTAGTGGCAATGTGCCCGTAACCAGACAGGTATCATCAGCAGGTATCTCTTCCAGCTTCCACAGCAGACATCGCTATTATGCCTGCTGGAAGTATCTCTGTGTTGTGTTGCTTGGTCCACAAATTAATTAGGCTGACAAAAAGACTGGGTAGCCTGAGATAGCAGTTCCATGATAAGGAGGAGGATTCAGTGGCTGTGGTGGTTTAACGAGTTGCTAGGAGAACTTTGGAAAAAATGTTTTTTCTTCCACCAGCAAGTCCACCAAGCCAGTGTGTTGGTTTTGCACAGCCTGGTTTTTGGTAGTGGGCGAGGGGCCCACTACCTACAGAGTTGGCTTCTGTGAGAAGCTGCTAGAAACTTCCACCATGTCCGGCAGAACCAATCCCTGATGGCTCTGAAAATGGACATGCCACTTGCCAAGGCTGGGCCAATCGGAAACGGTGGTAATGCCTCTGGGATAACATATTTAAGAAGAAATCAAAACAAAGCTAGTGAGGCAGTTTTAATTCCAGCTAGAGAAGGGGAGGAGGTGAGAACATGTGAGGGAAACAACATGGCAACACCAAGGTCAGTGGAGAAGGAGGGGAAGGAGGTGCTCCAGTCACTGGAGCTAAGGTTCCTCTGCAGGCCATGGTGAGGACCATGGTGAAGCAGCTGTGCCCCTGCAGCCCATGGGTCCACAGGGGATGCAGAGATCCACCCGCAGCCCATGGGGGAGGTGCCCACGCTGGAGCGGGTGGATGCCTGGAGGAGGCTGTGATCCAGTGGAAGACCCGGTGGAGAGAGAGGGCCCTTGCTTCCAGGCTGGAGCAGCCTGTCCTTGGAGGACTGCACCCCGTGGGGAGAGACCCACGCCGCAGCAGTTTTGAGAGCACTGTGTGCCCATGGGGGGAATTCACGTTGCAGCAGGTTTGGCAGAACTGCTGCTTGTGAGAGTGGACCCAGGCTGGAAAAGTTCATGGAGAACTCTCTCCCATGGGAGGGACCCCACGGACTCACAGGGGGAGGACTCCTCTCCTGGAGCTGCAGAAGAAAACCTCAGGTGATGAACTGACCAAAATGCCCACCCCTGTCTCCCTGGGCTGTCAGTGGGAAGGAGGGAGGAGTTGGGGAAAAAAGGTGTTTTAAGGGATTAATTTACTTCTCATTATCCTCCTCTGATTTTGTAGTGATAAACTCACTTTGTATCTCTAAAATGAGCCTGTCTTACCCTTGGAGTGTTTTTTTCCAGTCCTTATTTCAACTCATGAAGCCTTCATTAAATTTTTCTCTCCTCTGCCCAGCTGTAACAGGGGAGGATGAGTGAGCATTTGGCCAGTGTCAAACCACGACAGCCAGTTAGTTCTGTCACAGCCCCCAGGCATGCACAAGGGAGGGACAGAGGCAGCATTTTCTGATGCTGGCATTTCCCAACATGACCCATGACCTAAGATCCTCCTGTTGCTCCTAAGGTCTTTATTTCTTCAGCCTGAGCCCTCTGCTGAAGAAATCCACTCACGTTCTGCTTGTGCCCATTGCACAGTTAACAGAAAGTGAGTCATGGGGCAGAGTTTCCCTGCATCTGATTGGTAACAGGATCGCTAATTTCTCTGAGGATCAGGAATGAATGAAAGCCTGGAGTACCCAAGCTGAGACACTCCAATATGCAGTGAATCATTAACAGCAGCTACTACACCTTGGAAAGGCAGTATCCAACCCCGTGCCAGGATCAGTGTTACAGCAGTGACAGGACCAGGAAGAAATAGTTTTTAACATCTCTGAAGGCAGAGCTATAAAGCACTGAGATGCTTTTACTGTGACAGGGACACACTAACAGAGCACCCATAAGGGTAAATCACACCTCCCTCATTTCTTGGGGTGTTTTGAGAAGGCTGAGAACAGAATGTGTGAAGAAGGGGTTGGGAGCTCATCGTGATCAGTCACCAATGTTCCAAAGGGCTGTTTTGAAACTGGTCCTGGGCCCTGTTGGTAGTTGCAGCTCCACAGTGAAGAACGAGCATCAGGGCTCAAGGCTTAGGGCAATGGCGAGGGCTTGAGTCCAGATTTCACCAAATAACAGATTCCTCCAATGTAATGGAGATTAAGAGGAAAATATGACACAACCTCTCATGTCATGTTCATGAGTTGGGCTCCCTGTTCTGAAGGAATTTTGGCCAGTACAACGTGGTGGCTGTGTTCCTGACAAGGATGAGACTGGAGCTGCTAATACTGCAGCAGAAGCATCTGTACTTCATACAGATGGCTCTGGCCATCCTGCAGACCAGTGAGATTTGCAAATTAGCCCCATGGCAAGTTTTTCAACAATGGGGGCTGTTCCAGCTGCTTTCATCTAGCAGAGCCCTGACAAGAGTAACAAAGCCAAAAACCTCTTCACTCCCACACAAATCTTTGTCTGCCCCTTTTAGCGAAATCAGTGAAAGCAGTGGTATCAAAACTCCTTTTTTTAAACAAAAGATTTGTCCCCCAAACACTGGAAATGCACATTTAACTATACCTATTTTAGCTCCATTTTACTTCTCCAAGTCAAACCCTACCATTTCTCTTCTATTTCTACACACTGTGCTGCACAGCTGACACATTACTAACCCCATGCCAAAAGCACAAGCTGTAATAATACTATCAGGCTAGCATTTCAGAGAGTTTTTCCTCACTAACCTGTGTCTGACCTTTAATTGATAAACAGCAAAGTGGATCTGATAGTGGGGTGATGCAGAGGCCTTATATCTCTCTATAACTTCAACTGATTGCCCCTAAAATTGAGATAAAGTGATACAAGACCACAGTGCCTGATATGAGAAAACACATTTACTTAGAACACATGCTGAATGCCAAGGCAGAGCATGGAAGGATTAGAAAAGTAGAAGAAAGAGGAGGGAATGTGGAATAAAAATGTCTATGTTGAGAATCTTGGTTGATCTGTCAGAATTAGTCATTCAGTTGTACACAGACTAAAACTACCTTGTTTGATTACTCTCAAAGCTTACTAGGGAATTTAGCCACACAACTCATTAATTTCAATGAGCATGTTTGTGCCTAACATTTCAGAGTTTGATGACTCTGAAAAAGTGGAAGTCTTGATATGACATATTTCTTCCCAAGAGCTTCTCATGGACTGAGAGCAGCAACAATGAAGTGTTCCTCCATGTGCGAGTTTATCTGAAGGGGTGCTTAATGCAGTGATTTATTTTCAGCTGCTACTGCTGTTATTAAGGAGACGATGAATATAGAAATATTGCTATAAATAGAAGGCCAGGCTCATGACCATGTGCTGTGAGTCATCACTGTTAATTATTCAGATGTATTTTCAAAGATACCTGGGGATTTGCAAAAATGAATGGTTGCAGACTAAGAGTTTAGCTATTTAGCAGTTTTACTGACGTATATGTATATGTCTAGATATATATCTATTTGGTTTTCTCCTGTTTAGAGTTTCTCTGTGTAAATAAAGAGGAGGACCTGTATCACATGTTAGAAGTGGCTAGTCACATGATGCAGTGAATAATGAACTGTGTGTGCAAACCAGCTGACAAATCCCCCATGCTAAGCTTTATTGTATGCAAACTATTTGTCAGGTGCTTGTGACTAACAGATGGATTTTTCTAGTAATCATGACCAGCTAGTGGACAGCGGACTAATCCAAAAAGTCATGGTATTTCTAATGTGTGGTGTTCTTGGAATAAATTGCTTTCATAGCTTGATTAGCTACCATGATCAACCAGGGGATTGTGTTGGTTCTGTGCCCATTTTAGTTGTGGAGTCTGAGTAGCTTTTTGTAAGAGCAGTAGCAACAGCATGCAGAAAGAGTGAGACCATACAGGAGTAAGGTTCCACTCTGAGGCTGGTTATATCAAATCAAGGATAGCCTCAAGAATCTTTACTTTATTTGAAAACTAAACAATACAGGGAATATTCCCAGCCTGGAATTGAGTTGTCTGCACTGATAAGTGTTACAATAGTTCACAGCCTGATTCAGATCTGGGACCACTAATATAACATCCTCCCAAACCACTCCCAGGTGCAGCTCAGTAACTAGCACCAGTCAGGGATCATTCCTGACAGGTTTTGTATGTGGAGCCATGCAGTTTCAGAGACTTAGGGACTGAGACATCAGCAGCATGGATGTGAAGTCTCCTGCAGGAGTTGTTCTTACTGCCCCCAAAAAAGGAAAATCAATCTACTAAGGTTGATGTAACCCCTGTGCCCAGGAAAGCTTTTCACTGTGCACCAACTCCTCTGCTTCTCAGATGGGTGGGACACCACCTTTTTGCTATCCTCAGTCCTGGTCCCTAGGATTGTTGTGGTTTCCTCAACATCTTTATCTGTCCTTGTCTTCTTGCTCCCTGTGAGGAGGAAGCTGGCTTGCTCTCTGCTAAGCCAACGTTCAGCCCCACAGTTCAGCATTTGCAGCAGCTGCAAGGGGGATGCTCTGCACAAGTCCACCTCACTGTCAGTAAAAGGTTTACAGTCTCTCCCTTCCAAAGCTTTACGTTTTCCTATTTATATCTCATAGAATCACAGAATGTTACAGGGTTAGAAGGGATCTTAAAGATCATCTAGTCCCAACCCACCTGCCAAGGTCAGGGACACCAACCCTTAGACCAGGTTGCTCAAGGTTTTATCCAACCTGGCCTTGAACACTGCCAGGGTTGGGGCATTTGCAACCTCCCAGGGCAATCTGCTGCCGCGTCTCATCATCCACACCCACAGAGCACAGAATTTCTTCCTAATGCCTAACCTAAATTTCCCCTCTTTCAATTATTATCTATTACCCCTTGTCTTATCAATCACTACAATACCCCTTATTGTTTTACAAATCACTCTGGGACCTTCCAGCACCTTATCTCGGTCCCAAAGTGCCTCCACGAAATGCAGTGAACAACCAACTCATCTTCACTCAGCTTATTTGTTCCAGGAGGCACAATCCACCTCAGTATTGCTCATTATTTCCCCTGGCTACCATTCCTGTAGGAAATGCCAGGATTCTTCCTTCAGAGAACAGCCAAGCTGAGCTTTGTTTCAGATGTGCCAAAATCAGAAATGAATGATAAAAATAACAATAAGCAAAAGCAAAGCCATATCACCTGCTATCAACTATTTTTGTGGTGTCTGATAAGTTGTGTGGACCATGCTCACAACGAACGGCACTGCTTTGCAGCACAAATTTTCTCTGAGATCACAGGACAGCCAGTGCTTTTGAACATATGATTCAATAAGGGATTTGTTGAAATCCAAGCCCACTATCACTAAAATCCTGAGCTTCCTCAGTGTTTACAAGAAACACTCTTGCTTTCACATTTGTAGGGAAACTTTTTACCGTGTACCTCCAGAGGACCAGAACTACTTTTGCTGCACAAGATCAGTGGAGCTCAGGGTGAAGGATGGTGCGTAAATACCAAATCTCTGACCCACATCCTCCTTTCTCAGCTCCACGTCTTCTCCAGAGCAAGCAGAGAGGAGGCTTCCATGCATATACAGAAGAAATAAAATCAGCTCTCCTCACAGCTGGAATATTTGGCCATGCCCTGAGAGCTCAGTTAAAGAAGGTCTGTCTGATGTACTAGAGATGTAAGAGAGCCTTTCCCTCATCCCAGTTGCCCATGTCTTTAGCAGGACTGATATGGATTCCTCATTGCACTCAGTGCTGGGGATATCACCATGCTGGCCAGTATTTGCTCACCCTGATAAAACCTCAGAGAGCTGGAAGCAGCCCTACCTCCTCCTCCTGATGCACACTGCAAAACGACTCTGCCATGGCTGCTGGGGATGTTGACAACAACAGACTCTACAAAGAGCCATTGTTCCCCAGCCAACACAGATGCAACATGTTGCTTCTTTACAGCTCACGTTGGCCAATTAAGTCTATCAACCAACTAATTTATGCCTTGCAATGGGTGAGGTAAGAGGAAAAGAAACGTGTCTTGTTTAATCCTCATCTGTGTGGCAGATGTCAGTAGGTTTAGTGCAATAATGTATATAAAATTGTTGAGTGCCAGGTGAACCACTGGAGCAGGCTGAGGAGAGCTTCTCTGTGATTCCATTTCCAGAGCTCGTGCAGAGCCTCCATGTTCAGTCATCCCTCCACGTTCAGTCATCACCAAAAGGAGCTGCTTGGCTTTGCCAAGGCAGCTCCTGAAAGGCTCAGTACAAAGAAGCACCAATAAAAGCCCAATGCAGGAATTTGTGCCCCTCTTTGTCTTTCTTTGTGACCAGAGCAACTGACCTAAGAACTAGTACTCATTACCCTGCATCTTTGAAAGCCACGTCACTGAGCAGGGATTACTTCTAGGGCTGAATTCTTGTCCTGCCACCCTGGAACAAATTTGGAAGGTCTCCATGTAAACTAAAGGGTCATACTTAGATTCTTATTAAGGAGAAGAGAATGCCTCTCCTCAGGCTTTTATAACACAGAATAATTTTTTTTCCTTTTTCTTTTCTTTCCTCATCTTCTTTTTTCTTTCCTTCCTTTTTTTTTTGAATTTTATTTTGTAACTATGCATTTGGAATCTTCTAATAAGTTTTTTATCAGAACAACTTAAAAGAACCAAATCAGTCTGTAAGTTGGTACAGATTGTTGCTATGAATTATCCCAAAGCCTTTGAGCCAGCATATTGATTGCTTTAAAGTCAAGTGAAAATAGATGCATAACTTAAAAGAGCCATAAAAAACCCTCTACAGGAGCAAAGAGATTATTCATCCATACCATTTAAAAATGGAGTTTGTAGGTACATGAGTATGATTAGCAAATAAGTGCAGCTCTGACAGCTTAAAAATTGTGACACGTACATGCAGTCAACTGTCTGCCAATTCCTTAAATAAACGGATTGTCTAGAAGGAAGCTTTTCTGATTAGTAATAGAATATTCAGGTAAGGATTTTCCTTTTTTTTTTTCCTAAGGTATCAGGAGTTGTTTTGTTGTCAAATTTTATAACACCAACCAAATCAAAGCATTGTTTCAAATATTTATTAGAATTGTTACTGTGGATGTATCCTTATTCCGCAGTGAGCTGTTTTATAATTTATGATTTATAATTGTATAGATTCTCAATGTGCTGTAGCTAGACTTTATTCCTTTCTCTGCCTGTCGACTCAATTGGTTGCTATCTCTTCCATGCTAGATTAGCACTTATTAGTTCTGATAGATGTTATCCTTTCAAGTTGTTGCTAGCTTGGCTTTGTGGCTGGGTTAGGAGGAAAGTATTCATCAGAACCAGAGCTGAGAGCAAGTCCTTTGATGCAGATTTTTAACTCTCATGGCTGTTGCTGGTTGTTTGACTGCTCTGCTCATTGGTGCTGTACCACAGATGAAACTGGTACCGAGCAAAGGGAGGCTGCAGATGTTCTAAAGCAGATGTTCTGGTGCAGCCGTTCCTACCCAGCCTCATCGACCCAGCCTTGACAGCTGCTGAGTTACTTTTCACCTAACATCTGAAAGCTGCTCAGCAACCTCAGTGAAGGAGGCCAGCCTTTGTGAAGAAGTCACTCTGACTAGAAATGTTGTCTCAGTTCTGCCAGGCATGCCAGCAGAATGGGGTGGCCCAAGTCACTACCTGCATGGTCCTCTCTGCTTGGGGATGCAAGTCAGTAATCAGACCTTCACCTGCAGTGGACCTCCAACATCTAATGTGTGTGGAGACACCCACCTGTAGATGTGAAAATCTGGAGTTGTCTCCCACCTCCAGTTTCCCTCTCTTGTCAGGGGACTTACAGGAATGCCAAGGGATGGTCCATCCCAACCTGTTATCCAGAAGTTGAGTGCGTCACTGCCTGTAGGTACCTGTGTCTGTGCACTCATTGGAGAGGATATCCAGAATGGCAACTTTACCTGGATACCAGTCACTACAGAGATGGACTAGATGAGATCAATCCTCTCCCTGTGATTCCCTTTATCCTAGCAAAGGCTGCAGCCATGACCGATGGGGGATTCAGAAGGACTGGAGCAAGACATTTACCTGAAGGAAGGTTCCTACCTGTCAGTGTTTGGGGAAAAAGTGTACAACTTGCATGAAGATTAGGTTGGAGCCCTTCAAAAGTAACTGTTTCCCATTCATACTGGATATTACTGTCTTCTGTACAAACAATCTGTTTCTAAATTTCATGACACTCTTTAAAGTTTATCTCTTATGGTAATGAATTCCTCAGGCAAATTGTGCATTGTCTGAGAAAAAAATCTCCTCACATCATTTTTTTTGAATATATTTGTTATACTAATTAAAGGACTTCGCTTCCCATAACGTTTTCTTTTAATGTTAGCTTGAACTCTGCAGGTTGGAGACGGCTGCTGCATGCATAGAGGAGCGGGCTAATCACAGGACTGGAATTAGGGAATTTGTGAGTTCCTTAAAGGTCCTCTAATATGAATTGCCCAGAAAAGGCTCTTCATTAAGCATTCATTTGCTTCTCTGTTTTGCTCAAGCTGTACTAATTTTACATGCATGTACATACATTTTTGTGTCAGCCCTGAACAAGGACAGGACCGCTGGGCCCTGGTGGATGCAGATAGTTTTCTCCCCTGAGCTCCATTTATCAGCTGGATTTACCAATGTAAGAACTCTGTCTTTCCGGGGAGAAATCAAAACCCTATAATTTTTTTGACCTGTGAGTTTAGTGCAAACTGACCACTGTAACACCTCTGAAGTGCTGGGAGGTCCTACCAGAAAAGGCCCAGTTTGGTGTCCTGAGATTACAGTGAGAACCAGTTCAGCTGGTCCACTGCCACAGATTAAACAAACAGAGATTGGTGTTTGTTTTCCTTCACATGAATGTGTTTAGTGGGGCTCAAAATCAATCAGGAAAGGGATGTTTGGAGCTAAAAGACAGAAATTTTTTTTTGTTTGGCTGTGTTGGGGATTTTTGTGTTAGGAAAAGCCTTTTGGCTTTGAAAGCTGCCTGCCTCAGCTATATAGGTATATCAGGAGGGAATCTGTCAGAAAAAAATGGACATTTGACAGGGAAAAATTTTCAAGTCAGAAATAGTAACTAATCCTGATTAAGTTTATTAGGGTTGCAAGAAGGGTAAGTATTTATTCCATGCACTCTTAATTGCTGTGTGTTCTGGTCTGGTTTTGTTTTGTTCCTCCCAGCTTTCTAAGCTTCAATTTATATGACACAAACCAATTACCAAATGGTGCTGCCTTAACCTTTCTTTGTGCTGATCCACTCAAGAGCAGAGATAGTCACTCTTCAATAGATCATTGTGCTTCCAGAAGGGTTGTTGTGAACCAAATGAGTTGCACTGTGTGTGCCCTTCAGCATCTTCTGGCATTGCTGATAATGGGCTGTCGACTTCCCCTGGCTGCCGGTATCTCTGCCACTTTTAGCATTTAGGCAGATAATCTTTGGGGCAGGGTCATACACCTAGAGTTGACAAAGGCACGGAGGGGTGGTTCTGCTTCATGGAGCAGTGGAAACTGAACGGGAACAACCTCTGAATTTATATTCAGAACCCATGAGAGCTGAATAAGCTTGAGGCAGCTGTGGTTCAGCCCAGCTCACAAAAGGGTGCACCCCAAAACAGCTCCCAGCGCTAGATGAAAGCACCCTCAGTTCCCTCTGTGCCTGCATGAAGCTGCTTAAAGGGTACCACGCTAAAGCTGACGTCTCTGAAGGGGGAGGTGTCCAGGAGGGACACTGTCCTTGGCACCCGCTGCCTGATGCTCCAGTCTGCCTGCAGTGGGGCAAGAAACAATCATGGCTGAATTCTCCAAGCTGTTTAGGAAAACAGAGACAATCAAGAATCTGAGGATTTTTATGCTATATGACTGTTACAAACCCTTGAAAACACACGTTAGCTCCCATTTATCTGCCACCTTGACTTAACTCAGGCTCTGGGATGTACATTGCTATGAAGAACTATCTGTGAAAGACCTTTGCCATTCCTGAAAAATAAGAACTGGGAAGGAGGCAGCAACCGAGTTTTTTCTGGGACCTCTGGCTAACATTTCTTTACTCTTTAAACCACAGAGGGAGTGCAGGATAAGCAAAAAGGCAAGTTTGCCTGTCAGGGACTGGAGGAGGGTTTTTGGAGGAGCCTCTGGGCTAGTTTCCTCCCCCCACATTCCTATCCCTTTTATGGCTTCAGCAGCTCAGACAAATGGTTGGATACACTTGAGTGCACAGCCCTGCAGTGCAATGGGATGCTGCCCTCATCATGACTCTTGTGTTTAGGTATTTTCAGCAGAAGGAGGGGTTGGGAAGGAGAAAAGAATGAGATAAGAATGTGTGAACTACTTTTTCTTTCTCTTTTTGCTTACTGAGTCTTTGTTAGAAAAGCTGTCAGCTACACACTGTGTTATGCCAAAAAACTCTGCAAATCTCTTTGCATGGACAGCAAGGTCCTGCTCCAAACACTGAAAAAATTCAACTGGAGCATTACGATCAGCTTTCCTCGAAAACTGATCATGCTTTGCTCAAAGCTGTAGTGCAGGCAGCATTGCTGAAGCCCAAGTTTTGGCTTTGGTCACTGGTGTGAAGCCTCATTAGGGCTGGATGGCTGTAAATGGGAGCAGGGCTTGGCTAGAAAGGTGCTGCACAAAACAGACCACTGCTGACTTTATGTGATTGACTGGGGTCAGCCCTTGGGTATCGTACCAAGGCACTGCAATCCCCACACAACTCCATATGTGTGTGTTCTGCATCTGCAAGCAATTTGTCAGGGGTACAATTCACAAGCCTCTAGGAACACAGACATCGTGTGATGAAATTTGAGTCCCCTTTGTGCCCAGCTGGGACTGAAGAGAGAGAGAGGGGACATGTGCCATTCTTTCAGATTTTAGTTTTCTTAGCAACGAGAGGTAACAAGTCAGGTGTCACATGCAACCAAGGATTATTTTCTCTTGCTTTTCCCCTTAGCAGCTGAGCACTGGGCAGATACTTGAGTGAAAGGACAGGTTCAGTTTGCCAGGGAACCAGTTGAAATCTGAAGTTATTCAGTTGAAACCAATAAAGAGATGGATCAAAATCTGGCCTTGTGCCCGGCTGTAGAGTCCTTTCTGAACAGACTATGGGAAAAATAGCTGTGAATTGCAGACCCTGTCTGCAAGAGCAAGTGGAATTTGCCAGTGAAGAAAACTACTCATTTATAAAGCTTTTGAGCAACTTGCTTTGAGATATTTGCAGCCCCTTTAAAAAACACCTCAGCTGTAATGAGCTTATGTGTTAAATGAACAAGTGTGGAAATTAGGACATGAGATATTTGCATAGCAGCCAGGAGATAATTACTGGTGATAGTCTAATCTGAAGAATAGTATCTATTGTTTTCAGAAAACTAGTTTTCATAAAACAACATGAACTTCCTGTACTCAAAACACTCGCATCATCAATGCCTACAATGTTACATAGCAAAACTATTAGCAAATCTAGTACATGGGGGAAAAATCCCATTCTGGACAAACTGTAAAGCATCAAACCTAATTAATCATTAAACCTAATAATACAGTGTTGACGCAGTTTAGAATGTCTCTGTACTACATATCTTTCCATTTAGTATAAAGTGCAAATATATGCTGGTGAAAACCACTGGATTTTAGTTACAGAATGGCTAGATTTTAGACATATTTATACACATGCAGAAATGTAGATATTAATTAATGACCCCTTAGGTCAGGAGGCCTACAAGACCTGGGGATCCCCTTGCTGGGCATGACTAGGAATAGTTCAAGGTTTAGTCTAAGAGGGTTGGCTTGTAATATACACTAGGAAATATAATTAGTCACTAGCAAAAGAATTCTTCTTTACTCTGGCACCATGTGAGTTCAGTTCTCTCAATGTGAAATGCAGCCACCCAGATCGAGACCTCTGAGACTCCTTTTTGTTTGGTGAAACAGTAATTAATGCTGCATAAGGGGAAAAATATAAAAAGCTGAAAGAGCACTGATGGCAAAGTGGCAAATGCCACAGGGAGTTTTAGGTCAGTAAGCAGGGAGGACAAGCCTGCCAGACCCGCCTCATTTGTAAGCCTAGCCTCTTGACTGACAAAAGGAGATGCTCTTTAGTTGGAAATTTCCTGTGGAGGTATGCAAATGGAATAATGAAAACCAAATCTGTATTTATGCTTTAAGTGACATGGAAGTTCTGAGTGCCCTGGTGAAGAAAAACCCCATTATTTGCTTGATGTTACATTTCTCCTCCCTGTGCATCTGCCCTGGGTAGCTGCTGGAGACAGATGCATGGGCTGTGAGCACCCAGGGCTGGCATGGTCTGTTCATCCTTGTGTTCCTGTGACTCCTGACAAATAACACACTGCTAAAAATGGTGCTGATTGGTTTCAGAGACAGAGATCCAGAAGGCCAGGTCTCAATTACACCCAGTTATGCTGAATTTACAATTAAATCAAGTAGCAATCAAGGCTCAGTGTCTTAAACAATTCTATGAACACCAGTGACACTTCTCGTAGTGACTTCCCTAAAACTCCTCACGAATTTACCAGGACCTCTGTGTCAGTGAGAATGGAGCAAGGTGTTGAACGTTTGCCTGAGTGCCTTTTTTGTCCTTACTGTCAGTCTGTGTCACACCAGCAGATGCTGGGAGCAAAAGGCCAGGCCCCCTGTGGTCTCAGCTACGGTAGCTCTATGGCAGCAAGCAGAGCAGTGCCAGGCTAAATCACTTCACAGATCGTATCATCAAGACTGGAGAGGATTATAATATGTGTAATTTTTATCCTGCTCACCAGAAAGCCCCCCTGATCTTTTCTTTCTGTTACTTTCCTCATTCTTTTCACTCTTCCAAGGTCATCTTTTGATAGGAAACAAGTGGTCAGATATTGTTACAATTTGTGTGGCAGAAGAAGGCAAGATCAGAGATGCCATAAAATGGCTGTATGCAGACAGAATATTCATTTCCAGGGAAATTGGTGTTTGCTATTTAAGCCTGCTCATCTACTCTGCCTACTCCCTCCCACCAAACAGACCTCCTCACAGTCTTTTCATGTCGCTCTGTTTTATCTTGTTGCCATTTTCCAACAGCTGAGGGAAAACCACTGTCACCCCCTTTTACTCGATAGGAGGTGGACAGAGGTGCCAAGCCTCAGAGGTACAGAGGCAACTACCTTTGAAGAGTCCTTGAAGAGTCACACCGGACATGTCTAAACAGAGTAAAACACAGAGTTTGGGAGAGTTCTGGGAATCAATCCCAAGTCTTCCAATAGCAGAACAAGTGCACAATTCATCCCACTTGGCTTCTCATAGAGGTGGCCCCTTCCTCGGACTACCCAAGGGTCAGCCCCTCAGGTTGTAATTGCAGTGGAAAAATAATTAATTAAAGAAGGGATGGCTGCATAAGTAGGGGAAGGAAGGAAGGAAGGAAGGAAGGAAGGAAGGGAGGGAGGAAGGGAGGAGAGTAAAGTACACATATCCACCTAACACAAAGTTTCAGTGCTCTAAGTTGATGTGTTTCAGTGGCTAGTATCATGGGAAAGATGTGTAGGTGTGAGTGTGTGTAGGAGAGTGCAGCACATGAATATAACTAGGAAAACTGAACAAGCTGAGTAAGTCAATTAGAATAAGCTTACCAGGATGGGACGAGGACAGAGATGGTCTCAGAACTTATGGGTTGGTCTGGGGGTGCTGAGATGGGACTGGAAACCATCTCTGATTGCTCCCAGGCTCAGGGATAACAGGCTTAGTGCATGCTTGTAAATACACAAAACTGCATTCAAGATCTCTCCTGGTTTGTCCTCCTAATTAAAATTGCCTATAATAGCTGACAATGTGGCAGTCTATACAGATCAGACTATCCTTCATGCCTCTATTTCAAAATGAATATATCTCAAGTTGGTGATTTACCATTTTATCCTTCCAGTTCATATCTATGATAATTTCTGTTGTTCACTTATTCAACCCAGAAAGAGCACTGATAAGGTTTTCAAAAACACAGTCTTGGGAGAGCCATGCCCTTAGACCATCAATATCTCATCTTGTGCACTGTGCAAGTACTGTACTCAGAAGGAAAGATAGGAAATATAATCTATTCTCCCTCATACCTCTGTGCCACTGGGAACCAAGCAAACCTGCATTCCAGTTTCTTTCACTCAAATCCCTCTCTAGGAGAATTATCAAACTGGGATGCCCCTCCAATGTCTTAGGCAATTAACAAAACTTCTTTATATTCTGAAGGCTTCCCCCCCAGCAATCTTTGACACAGATACACACAAACACACATATTCAAAGGGCCTTATTCTCCTGTCACTTGTTGCATAAGGGTGGGCCAATAAAAAGAGGCAAAATGTTCAGAGACGTCAGTGACAATAACAGAGTCATGGATTCGATGATGTGAAGGGATGCTACCTGGCACTGCTGAATACAGCCAATGTATCCTGCTGCATTGCACTGGAGACACAGTAAAGATACACATACATGACAAAAGATCAATTTATATGTAAGAATATTTCATTGATTTGTGGTGTAACAAAACCAGTGAACTAGGCAAATCTTCCAAACAGATTTTAGGCAGCTTTGTTGAGAGAGAAAAAGGGAGTGACGTATCTTGTAAACGCTTGGTATCATACACTGGATATGAACTTTGACATGGCCGTCTCCCTACCGTTGTTCACTGTATGCCATAATCCCTTCCTCTCCTGCCAGATTTCAATCTGTACCACATAACCCTTGCTATTCCTCCAAGAAAGGATTTCAGCAGCATCATAGATTTTGTACAAGAATTCCATTTGAAAGTCATTCTTGCAGTTAGTCTTCTGGCATGAAATCATTTAGTATGTTTTAGACTTTCAGATCGATCCTCAGGAGTTTGCAGGTCTCAGCCCCAGTAACAGGACCCTGTCTTTGGATAAAGAACAAGAAACCACTGAAGAGTGGAGAAGCCAGACTTCCTATAGTATGCAGGTATGAACAAAGTTTTCAGAAAAGAACAACTGTTTTTAATCCCCTGTGTAGGGGTCACATGTTCAAAAGTGCCTAATGTTTTAATAGATCCCACTATAATCCTTTTTGATAATATTTAAAAGCCTGTATTTGTATTTGGACCCTCTTGACTCAGTAGTGAGAGTTGAGCTCTGAAAAATTCAGCTTCCTTTTACAAACAAAGCCTAAATAAATATTACTAAAGATTAAATATTATAAATAAAAAAGAAATAAAAAGAAAGAAAGATCTAACATGGTAACTTCACTTGTTACCTTTCTGGTTTCAGTTTGGTGGGAACTGCACAAAAATGGTTCTACTAAGGAAAAACATTGACTAGAAATTTTATATCAACCTTTGAATAAGTTAAAAAAATAACTTGATAATATCCAGTTGATGTGGATGTAGTTGCATGGACTTCAAAATTCCATCTTAGGCAAAACTCAAGAATTTGTTTGAAGCAGGAATATTAAAGACCCTCATTTCTTTTTGCAGCTGGGGTTACCTTGAAGGGTTCATACCTTTCCTTCGCTTCCTGAGATGAAATTTTGTGATATCAGCTGGTTTGCCTGTAGGTTGTTCTAAATCATTTGATAAATGCTCAAGTGTTTCTTATTGTGTTTTCATTATTGTACATAAACAGCGGATTGACCAAAAGATAAAAGGGGCTCAGATCAAAGTCCAAAGAACCAGTAACTATCTGGTATCAGTCCGACAACCAAATATGATTGACCATACCATTGACAACATACCATTGACATGGTATGACTTCAATAACCCGGGTTATTTCTACTCCTCTTAGCCCAGGATGCTATGCCCCAAACCTGCAACATTTAACATAAAATCATAGAATGGTATGGGTTGAAAGGGTCCTTAGAGATCATCTTGTTCCAACCCCCCCTGCCATGGGGTGGGACACTTTCCAGCAGACCAAGTTGCTCAGAGCTCCAACCAGCCTGGCCTTGAACACTCCCAGGGATGGGGCATCCATAGCTTCTCTGAGAAAACTTGTTCCAGTATCTCACCACCCTCACAGTACGGAATTTTTTTCTAAAATCTAATCTAAACCTATTCTCTTTCACTTTGAAGCCATTCCCCCCAGTCTTATTACCACATGCCCTTGTGAAATGTTTCACTCCATCTTTCCTGTAGGCTCCCTTCATGTACTGGGAGGCCACAATTGGGTCACCCCGAAGCCTTCTCTTCTCCAGGCTGAGCACTCCTCATTGTCTCAGGCTTTCCTCATAGGAGAGGTGATCCATCCCTCTAACCATTTTGGTGGCCTCCTCTGGACTTGTTCCTACAGGTCAATGTTCTTCCTCTGCTGGGGTCCCCAGAGCTGAGTGCAGCACTTATGAGTGTGGAATATAAGATTCTTAGGTTATTCTTAGGGTAATATAACTTCATTTGGTACAGAATTTCTCTTACATCATAGAATCGCAGAATCAATTACATTGGAAAAGATGTCTTAAGATCAAGCTCAACTGTTCAGTCAGCCCAGCCAACTCCACCACTTAACCATGTCCCATGTGCCACACCTACATGTCTTCTAAACATTTCCAGGGACAGTGATTCCAGCATTTCTGTGGGCAGTCTGTTTCAGTGCTTGATAACATTTTCTGTGAAGAGATTTTTTTCCCAATGTCCAAACTAAATCTTCCCTGGTGCAACATACAACCATTTCCTCTTATCCTGTCACTTGTTACCTGGGAGAAGAGACGAACCCCCACCTCTCCACAACCTCCTCTCAGGGAGTTGTAGAGAGCAATAAGGTCTCCCCTGAGCCTCCTCTTCCCCAGGCCAAACAGCCCCAGCTCCCTCAGCTGCTCCTCATCAGACTTGTGCTCCAGACCCCTCCTCAGCCCTTCTCTGGACTCGCTCTAGTCCCTCAATATCTTTCTTGCAGTAAGGGCCCAAAATTGGACACTTATTCAAGGTGCAGCCTCACCTGTGCTGAGTACAGGGAGATGATGATTTTCCTAGTCCTGCTGTACCATTGTTTCACATCCACATGTCTTAAAGTCATCAGATGACCTTGAAGTTTGATAGAGGACAACATCAATGCTCTTATAAAACAAGAAATCTCTGTAGGTACAAATAAAATGACAACTTGTGTCACCACTGCAGAGAAGCTGGAAAGAGATGGAAGTGAGAGAATTCCCTCGCAATCCAGAGAAAATGTCTGAGAGAAGAAAAATGAGGTGCTGTAAATAGCAAAATCTGAAATTCAGTTCTAAGATTTTTTGTGAGCAACATGTCAGACAAATAACTCAAGTTATGTTCAGCATTGCCAAGGTTAGTAAAACCTTTTATGATCTGCTGGCTACCATCTTGTTATATAATCTAAAATGACTTGGGTGACCTGCTCATGCAAACACATTTTTCTCCTGACATTTAAGTGACAGGAAAGACGGTAGTAGATGACTGGTTATATCAGGAGAGATAGTGAAGTATTAATATAGGGCTCTGCTGAAATTTATGTGGGATTCAGTATGTAACCACATGCAGGAATACTGAATTCAAGCTGGGATTGGCAGAGAAGGGCTCCTAATACTACCAAAGGGAACTTAACATACTAGAGGAGAAAAAAATACTAGAGTGTCACTGCTCCTACTAAGTCTGCCAGACAGTAAAAACTATCAAGGAATAAAAATACCTAAGAGACAATGTGAGGCCCATGTTAAGGCCGAGCACTGGGACAGCTGCCTGCCCTTGTCAGTAGCTAAGTTGTGTTGCCATTTCATTGTGGAGAACTAAGTTGCTCAGGTGCAATCCAGAGGTGGACAGAGAGACACCAAAAGCCTCTGACACTTATCCACTAGGAGAACTCAAACTGCACTGAATAGAGCTGAGAGCAGGAGGAATGCACCTCCTGCAGTGGTGCCTGGGGTCATACAACTGACTGATGAGGTGGAAACACAAATCCTAAGCATTTTTCCACCAAAGATGGTATAAATTATGTCCTTATGTCTTCTGGGAGAGATGAAACCACTCTGTGATAATTCAGTGGTGGGGAGAATAACTTGTTTTAACTGATGAGCAACAACCTTGCAATCAGCAGAAGTGCCTGTTTCAGAAACAGCATGTATTTTTCACCCAGAAAAGTCATTACATTAAATACACCCACAGGCACTGGAAATAGAGAAAAGAATCCAGTACTGTTTTGCCACAGCCCCATTAAATAGGCTAAAGAATCAGGATCCTTCTGGATTCAGATATCATACATTTGTTTTCTGCACAGTGGCCCATCTTCAGCAGAGAGTATAGTCCCATGAAGATTTTAGATCACACTGGTGGAAAAACATTCCGAGGAGGATAAGAGCTGCACCTCTCTCTGGCAGATGAAAGTCTTGGTCCCAGACTTGCTTCTTTCTCACAAGGGTTCTAGCCAGAAAAGAAGAGATAAAATTCAGCTGCAGATGCTTCTTTCTCTTCCTTCTGGGTCAGCCATGTTCCCTCAGACAACACAGGGTTTGTGGCCCAGTTTTTGACTTGGAGAAATGGCTAGAGAAACGTCGTTTTGTTCCACTCATCCACAAAGAGCCTAAGATAAGCTCCTGAGACAGCTTTTCTGGTCTGAGACACGGTGACCCAGCCTGTGGAGGATCCTGAATACAGGTTGGAGGGCTTCAGTCAGTCTGGCATGCAAAACACCCAAGTCCCTTAGGGAGGTACTCTGGTGTCTCAGCAAGGCAGCTGTAATGGGTTGTCTGAATAATGACAGCTATTAACATGAAAACAGATAAATACAAACTGGATGTGAATAAATGCAGCATGTAAATAGAGGGAAATGTAAATATTATTATGAAGGGGAATAAGATTCTAGAATGATATTATGAAAGTATTAGGGGGAAGAAAAATGTAATTGATTAAGCACAGGAACCAACACATGGAAAGAGGAATATTGGTCACACTGGCCCAAGGATTTAATTGTTCCTTACTGGACACTGCTTTTTCCATGGTTCTGCTCTTTTCTTGCTCTGTATCAGAGGGAACTTCCAACCCTCTGATTACATCTCCTCTCCCATTCCCTCTAGACAGACACAGACTGCTGAAAGTGGAAGGCAAATTTTTGCACTCTCCACTTCTTCATTCAAATTACCTTTAAGCTTTATTGAAAACTGAGGTCTAAATAAAGGTGGAATACAGCCTGAAGAATTGTAATAAAAATGCCTAAGGCCTTCTGCAGGATGTTAATTAACCCGGTTCATGTGGAGAAGATGGTTGATAACTCAGTGAATATTTGAGCCATTTCAACTGTACAAGAAATTAACTGTTTTACATACCTCTGTAGAAATCCCCCACTGGATTTCACCCTCTAATGTCTATAAAAAAAGGCAATACATATTCTTAGCACATAAGCAATAAATAGGAAATGCTCTTATGGGATGCACGTTAGTTCCCACAATAAAAGAACACAAATCAAACCCAGCAGCTGAAGAGCAGATGAGCGAATGATTATTTTGGGCCTCTAATGAAATTATATTGTGAAAGGCATTAGACAGATTGATTGGAGCTCAGCTGACTGACAAAACTGCCCACACTGTATGCCATTATAATGAATCTACCTAAACTATTTCCTTGAGAGTATGCACTGGTGTGTGCATCCGTGTGCATGCGTTTCTTTGTGCTTCACAGAAAATTATTCATTGCTGTTTCTTTATAGTGCAAAAAACAGTCTAACTTGTACAGATCTATGCTTTAGAATTAGCTATGAATACACTCTCTGGGCAGGACTCCTGCAAGGATTCATTTTCAGTATATCTGACAGTCATTTCAATTAACACATTTATCAGCATATTTACAACATGCAGCATGAAATAAAGATCCTGTTAAAGAAAGAAGCAAGCTGAATCAAACCTCTCAGATTAAAAACCAGTCAAAATTAAATCATTACCACAAGTTAATACTGAAGCTAAAAGCACAGTAAGAATAGAAATTAAGATTGGATATTTATACCATTAAGGAGGGTATTCAGCGAAAAAATATCAGGATTAAAAAGAAAGTAAGATCACAGTCTTTTGCTACATAACTGTTATTTGTTCCATTTGCTTTAGCAGAACTCTGCCAACAGCCATTAGTGATGGATCTGACATGCAGTCTTAGAACCTGTGAATTTCAGGTATACTTTGAGATCAAGGTTTGGAAATTGTTCCTGGAAACAAAGACCTGCATGTGGAATAACTAAAGGCAACGGCTCAGGCTGAGGCGTGGCTGACTAGGGATCATCCCTGCAGGAGAGATCTGGGGTGCCCAGGGACAAGGAGCTGAACACGGGTTGTGCCAAACTGCTTTATAGTGACAAATGCCAACTGCACAAAGGGCTGTGTTGGCAAAAACACAGCTGAGGATCTGAGCAAGTGGATTTCCCCCTCTGCTTTCCACTTGTGAGGAGAACACATGCAGACTACAGTGTTCAGTTTGGCTTCACAGGATAACAAAGTTATCCATGAGCTAAAGCAAGCTCTTCACTTGGGTGGTTAGGGACCACTGATGGACAAGATGAGGCTTCAGAAGCCAAGCTTGTTTAGCTGCAAAAAAAGAAGGGTAAGAGGAAAAATGTTAGCATTTTCAACAACCCAAAGAGAGTTTTAAAAAAGAGATGAAGCCAGATTAAGAGCTGGCAGATACAGAGTATAGCAAATGGAAACTAGAAATACCAATTAGCTATAAGGGAAAAGTTCTTCACAGTGAGGGTAGACAAACATTACAACAGAGACCCAGAGAGGCTGTGCCACCTCCATCCTTGGAGATATTCAAGCAAGGCAGCACAAAGGCCTCGAAGGAGCTGATCCAACACTGATGCCACCCTGCTTTGCCCTTTGGAGGTCCCTGTCAATCATATCTTTGTAAGATTTTAGAGAAGAATAGAAATGAGGTGTAGGGAGAAAAACAGAAATGTCACTGCACAAAATGAGATTCAATAAGCAAGGAATGTGTAAGGCAGACAGAAAAGAAGTGCCTAAGTTGAATACTAAGCCAGGCCTAAAGAATTGTCATCTGGTTATAATAGGCTTAACAAAGACAAACTTCATCTCTCTTTGGAAATCAAAGCCCTGCAGGCTTCTTGTAGGAGGTAATTGAAGACAAGAATAACCTTGAGCTGCAGTCACACTGTACTTATTCATTGCTTATTTAAGACATAGCAACCTATTGTATATTGCTGCAATTTGTATAGCTAATTATATAGAACTCCAGTTACACATTTTGTCTAATTGCTGGAATATGCATCCTCTGAAGCCATTAGGAGTGCTACCACTGATTCATTTGAAGAGTCTAATTTAGCCAGCTGAATTATCTGACTCATCTTAGTAGGCTCATCTCAGCAGGCTTTTCTAATGTTGCCCTTTGGAGGATCTTGTCTCTGTACAGAGATCCTGGGGAGACCAACCTAAGGGACATGCTCAGTGTTCTGGGAATGCTGCCCTTTCTTTCCTCCTTGATAAAGGAGGGATGGTAATAATTGCATACCTTCACATTTGATGTGAGAATCAGTTGATGTCAGAGCAATTTAACAACAGGTATACTAAAAAATCTATTCCATTTTCCAGAGTATAAAAATGACCTTGTTGAGAGATTGGAAGGATGAATTGGAGGAAGGGTTGCTGACCACTAAAATGCCAGATTTTCAACAATATCAGTTAATATGGTGTTTTCAGGGCTGTCTGAATACTCTGGCAATAAAACAGTGTTTAAAGGAGGTCCAGTTAATTAGGGTTTGCAGAAACCAGAAGATAGGCAAAAAACCCTGTAATAAATATTCAACTAAGGAAGCAAATCTGCAGTAGGATGGCTTCAGTGAATAAGGGAGTGTGCTGAGTTTTCTTCTCTGTAATTTGTGGTCATTGAGTGGTTACACAGGTACTCCGGGCGCTTATGAGGCATAAAAATGTTTGAAGAAACACATAAAATAAAATACAAATTCTAGAATATTCAAGGCACAGCAATGTTTCTGAGGTCAAATACAGCTGCTGAAGCTGAGTTATATATTCTATACAATAATATACTCTATATTCTTGCAGAATATATAGCAAATGAATAGGGCAGGAGAAGAGCCACAAATATTTCATTTCTAGAATAGAAGTACCACTTCAGAGAACAAATGAGAAATATGGAGAAGAAAGAGTTACAGATGGGGAAAAAGGTATGAGAGAATTGGGTCATGGAAGATATAGCTGATAATGCCAAAGAGAGCTGAGGGTGGAGTGCTGGTTTGGAACAGGTCATTATGGTTAGTGCAGTATCAAAGGACCTGAAGGAAGGGATTAGGAAGGGTCTGGCATCATCAAAGTCTGACTCTAAGTACTGCATTTAGCACATGCATGGTTGAAAGCAATGGGTTTGATAAATTAAAACAAAAGTAGGCCTATATTTTAGAAAAAAATATGTCCTCTGAGTGGAGAAGGAGCATGAAGCAGGGAATGAGAGCAGGATGAAAGGCAGACAGACAATAGGTTGGGATGCTGAACATAACCAAAGCAGCAAGGGTCACATAAAGTGAGAGTTCCTGAAGGAAGGAATTGTTGGTTATATTTTATCTGATATGCAATATCTGATCTGGAGAGCAATCAGTGAAATCTTGTGTGGAGAGCATAGTGGAAAAGAGGGCTTAAGAAAGGATCTGCCTCCAGGAATGTGTGATATACTTCATATGAATGAACCTCAGTAGGCTTCAGCAGAGAAGTAAGGTGAGGATAAGCACTAAAAGAAGTAAACTCAGAGCTAAAGAAGGAAACCTCTGCAGCACCCTATTGAAATTACTGCTGGGACAGCTGTGCTGGAGCCATCTCGCTCTGTGAGACCTCCAGGAATGACCTGGCCTGTCCTGTGCTCTGGGCAGTGCCAAAGACCAGATCCTACTCTCATGGCTGAGGCCACTGAGCTGTGTCTCTTTATCTGACAGAACATTATTCAGCTGAGGACAGTCTCATGGCTTGTTGTAAGCATTTCCTCAGGCTTTCAAAACACTGTAGCCACATCAGTGCTCAGCAGAGATGGACCTCATTCTACCTGAAGCCATGCAACTTTGGCACAGACAAGCCAGATGGTCAAAATGATTAATATTTTCCACTTATCATTCACTCTTCAAGCTCTCTTGAATTTCTTCTGGTGTCTGGACAGCCTGCTTTGCTAGGCTATGCTCTAAGACAGCCAAGCCCATTTCCAGATGCAGACAATAAAAAAAACTGCCTATACTACACAGAAAAATACTTCTGTGATGCAGACTGCAGCAGTCTAAAGATTGTTTTGCCAATTTTGTGTTGGTTCTGGCAAAATGTGTTTCCCATTAATTAACTTTATTGCAGTCTGTTCAGATCCCTGCATCTGGTTAGGATCTCAGCACCATGGCTGCCAACTTCAGCAACACGTCAGCATTTGTCAAGACAGGAGAGCTTTTGCAAAGGCATCTCTCTGCAGAGACTGAAATGGGGTGTTATTCATCTCTTTAAATTAGGTTGTCTCTGTTGGCTGCATTCCTGTTACAGTCGCTGGAGATCTGGTCAATACAGCCATAAGGCATCAGTCAGTTTATTCTAAAACAGACACTCACATTTAGGTCAGATGAATCATGCCCCAGGTATTGACTGGCTCTCCATAAACATAGCTGAATTCCACGTAACTGCCTCAAAGGTAAGCACTTACATTTTAGAAATGTCAAGTTAGAAAACAGCATCTCGCTAATCCCCCTAACAGTCACTCGGGGATCAGAGTGATAACCCGGGTCTTGGGAGGTTCACATAAATTCCCATCAGGAAGGATGAACTCACAGCTGTACGAATGCTCTGAGAGCATCGATTCAGTCCTGACCTCACCACAGACTGCATCTGCCACCTCCTCTGTAACCAATTCACTTTGTTTCTCTACACCTTTGTCTCTCACATGGACACAGTGACATTCCACTTCCCACAGTGTTCTGTTGCCTACACGGACTGGGAGCTCCTACTGCATCTTACAGGGCTTAGCATGTGCAATCTTGTATTTTATTTCAAACCTCCAGTTGCTCCTGTGATATGAGTAAATAATGGAGAGGCCACAACAGCTAGTCAGGAGAGCTTTCAGTCCCAAGAAGGATTGCACTTTAAACTAAGAAAAGTATGTTTTCATACTGGATTTTGTTCTCTTTTTTGTGTGCATTATTGTTATTGCTGCTGAGAAAAGTGATTTATTTCAATGTTTCCTCTTGTTTAAAAAGAAGAAAGCTTAACCCTTGCCCTTTCAAGAGTAAAAGTAACCCTACAGGGTATATAATAAATATTTAAAATGGATAAATTGAAGGAGGAAGGGGAAAAAAATCATGTCACAGAAGGATAGCAAGGATTTTATTTCAGGGTAGTGACAGCTTCTGTTGTCTCTGCCATCAAATAACTCTGAACTCAGGAAGGCTGCTGCATGCAAATGAAGGCAAATGAAATATAGGTGTCCACATGATTTGCATCTTTGTCATCCAAGTGGTGGGTGGGTCCCCTCAGCACAGAGGCCAGGGAGTAGATACTGAGTGCTCCCACATTAGGGGTGGTCCAGTGAGGACAAGGTTAAGACTGGTTAAAAGCACAGCAGGGACAGCCTTGCATTGCACCTTCCTTCAGTGTCTTAATTTTGGATTGGATTTCCTCCCTCAGTACTGTCAGGCCACTATGCTCCTCCAGCAATGGAATTTATTTTATCCCTGTTCTAAATCATGAAAGAGGAATTGTATGCTGATTAGGTGATAAGCTGTCACCATCCTACCAGGCAGCTACTCCACGCTTGTCTTGAAATCAAATGCTGGTCCTGAGCACTGTTTGCAGCAGAGACATGGAATGCCAGTCTGGGCAGGAGAGACTACACTCCCAGAGCCCCTGCTTTTCACCTTTGCCTCTCAANCTCAAGTCATTATCCAGGTACTTTCTTTATTTAGGGAAACTGAGACACAGTAAGTTGAGCATTTTATTCACCTTTCATTGGGAGTCTGGCAGAGTAAGGAACTGGTCCTGGCTCTCCAAAGCCTTGCTAGCACTCTGGCCGTGGACCACCCTTACATATCACCGGGATCCAGTCAGACTCATGGTTGTTCTCTTCTCAGAACTACATCAATGCCTCCCCTGCGGGAAGGAGCTTATGGTTTTGCACCTCAGCTTTTTCACATTCTGAAATGCCACTGACTCCACTTCACAGGCATGACTTTCTACCTTCCCTTAAACTCCGTAAGACAAGAAATAACAAAGCAACAGAAGGCCAGTGTAATCTAGAAATGATTCCTCCCAGTGCAGAGTGTAAAGTATGTATTTAATTACTCTTCTGATCTGGTAATGGTGTAAATCACTAGTAAGCTACAAAGTGATGATGACTGTATTAAAAAAACCCCCAAACTGGTTAACTAATAAAAATAGAACATATCTCTGAGGAGAAGCTTCTCAAATGCTACTCATTGAAATTGTTTTTTGTCCTCTAATTGTGTTGAAAAAAACCACTTAAATCTAAACCCATTTTATATACTTAAGAATGGCTGAAATAAAAATTGCTTTTACTAAGAAATTATCAAGTAATATTAAAATGTCGTTATCACATTTATCTGTTTACCAGCTGGAGTCCTAATTGAAATTTGTTCAGAACTCATAATAGCATTAGGTCATGTTATGCTTACAACATTTAGCAATGATTACATCTGTGACTTTTGTTTTTAATTAGCTTTTTTCAGTTATCAGGGAGAGATAGGACCTTTCAAGATAATAAGTCACTTTTGATTACAATGGAAAGAGAACAAACCAAGTCATCTTACAGAAGAATGTGCAACTGTATAATTTATATTTCTGACTCTGGGTCTGTTAGATCTGACTGTATTTTGATTTCCTTTCATGCATCAGTTATGTTAATTGGTTCTTGATGCCAGTGAGGTGTGCTGGCATTTGCACATTTGGGGATCTAAAATAACTTTTTTAAAAATAGAGATGAGTGTGTATTGTGCCTTACTTTCCTGCTGGCAGTACAGAAGGATCTCTTTTAATGCAAAGTACTGAAAACCAGACCACTTTGTATCAGCCGTGCAGCTGAACATAGCCAGAGGTGGATTTTAAAGGGGGTCTCAAATGCAGCTGTAGCTGTGATTCAGAAAAATGTTTCATCACGTGCCTTCATCATTCCTCCCAGCTGGCAAATGCACACATGATTACTCACCTGCTTTAGCTTAAACATCTTGCTGAGTCTCATCCTGTGGAAAGGGCAAGCTATGGCAAGCAGCAGGCCCAAAGCAGGAGTTCACATGCCCTCATCAGTGGGACTGACACCAGCTGCTCGTTAGTAAGGAACTGACTCCAGCAGGTCCCTGGACTGGAAGTGCCCTGGCTGCCCTTTTTCTTCAAACTCCCACTTAGCTTGTTGTAAAGAGCCGTGCTTGGAAGAGCAGGAAAGTAACTCCATGAGCCAAAATAGGGAATAATCAGCCTTAATCTGCTGGAATGAGTAACTGAGAGAGATTGAGCAGCCCCACTCACTCTTCTGTGAACTCTGGGAGCCTGGAGGCATCCATGGCCCAGCAAATCTCCCACATCCACAGACACAGGCTAACGATTTTGTGCCACTTCTGTGCTCTTGAACACACAGCAGAAAAGAGAACCGGAACGTGGGCAGCCACGGGAATTTAGTGGCAATGTTGGCTAGGCAAGTGCTTATGATGATGAGTTAAATAGGGTTGGTAGGCTACGGGAAAAGAACAAGGTCACTTATTTCTGCACACCTATGGAAATGTGAGGCACACAGAGTGGCAACCACAAGAAATCAAGTCTGATGAGCTTACATGATAGTGACTGGTATCCCTGGAGGGGTAACAGGGATTGCATGAATGTAAAAAATGGGCTCAGAAGGGATGTGGATATGTAACATAATTCATTCCCCTGCTGAGATGAATAAAGGGGTGAATTGCCCATAAGACACATTGTCTGTAATTCTCTTCCTCTGCTCAGAGCCAGAGGAATTCAGCAGTTGTACTATGTCTAGTTGGAAAAACAGCTTTCAGGAACTGAAACAAGAATTGTAGAAAATATAGGGTGAAGTAACAAGAATGGTCTAAGGCCTAAAATACACCTGTAGCATTCAGTCAATCTCTGCAAATGAGTATAACCAGTTAATACCTCTTGCAGGTGAAAACTTGTACACGGGGTTTCAAAGTGTCTGACCTGATTTCCCTGCCTACAAACCAGAAAATTATCCTTCCCTTCATGACATCTCACTATGCCCAAGCAATTCCTTTTCTGTTGACCTGAGCCACTGCTCCAAAGGCTCAGTCCTTTATTGCTTTTCTGAGGAGACAGGGAGAGGCTTTTTCCCCATTGCTAAATGAGCCTGTGGTACCTGTACCAGGGCACAACTAGCACAGGCATTTTCAGTGAGCACAGGAACCGAGCCAGTACCTCTGACTGGGGCTGGTTAAATGCATCCTTTCCCTCCTTGGGGCAATTGGTCTCCAGGGGAATGATCCTCAATGGTTAATCTGGAGCAAACGATTGAGAAGTTTTTGGCAGGCTGTCAGTGTCTGCTAGGATGTGATGCTCAGCCCTGCTTGCAAGGGAGGTGAAGGACTTTCCCATGGCAAGCTCCCGCCGTGCTGTGCTTTCTGTGACTGCTCAGAGCTAACAGACACTGGGTTGAGGGTCCTCCTTGACTCTGAAAACAGAGGACTTTGTATCTCTGCTTGTATGAACTGGTAGTTCTGAAACAGCCATTTGAGGCCTAATGCTGGAGGGCAGAGACATTGATTTTTTGGGAAAATCAAGCATCGAGTTCTGTGCTCTTTACACTGCCTTGCCTGCAATGACCTGTGAGATCCGGATAGCTTGCACAAGGCAAATATCTGTGCTGAGAAGAGACCAATCTCTTCCTGCTGACACCCTGTACTGTCAGGAGGCCACATAAGGATGCACATGTGGGTCAATCCCATGTGGGGCAGGTGCCAACTGAGGAGACACAGTTACAGGTGCAGCCTGCAGTGGCTGCACAGTGAAACCTGGGAGCCGATAGACTAAAAGTGATGCTGAGATGAGTTTCATTGAGGATGAATGTGGCAGCAAGAGAAGGCCATTCCTGTCACTGCTTACAGCCACTGCAGCCTTTACTGAGGACAAGATGGGCAGCACTGGAGCTGTTACAAAAAAACCTGTCCTTTTCTTGCTCTGTATTTTGTACTTGTTCCTAACCAGTGAAGTTCTGGGGGTTTTTTCTCAGTGAAAAAATAGGTCACAATAAGACTCAAGGGTCATTATTTATCAAGCACCTTTGCTAAGGTGCAGGAGTCATTCTCATTGCTAGTCTAGCTTCAGCTCAGCTAATGCTGGGACTCAAACCTGCCCTTTCTACACTGTAAGGCAGTAACCCATCTGCCCAAGCACTGGTTATGCTGGGGCTGCTTGGGATTTCGCAAAATTCCTCCTGGGACCTGAACAATCTTTCGCAGGCAAAATTTCAGTGAAGTGAGTGTACTGCCACAGAAAACTGCTGGCTCATTTCCTAAATTCAAAGTAGAAAAAAAAAATCCAACCCAGTCTAAACGTCAATGTAACACCATTAAAGCAATGTAACAAAAATAACTCTGGCCTGAAGACTTGGAGATTTAAGTGAGACTAGAATAAGCCTTTAATTACTTCCATTTTTACTCTTCAGCAGCCTCAACAGGACTAAAATAGTTCCCTCCCTCCTGTTCCCACTGTGTCAGTAGGACAGAGCCCTGCATGAGGATTCACACGCTCCCTAATGCTGTGCCTCCTTAGACACAACAATACCTCTCAGCTTTTTCTTCCCTCCCACAGCAGGCATTCAGTGTGCATCAGCCATACCACAGCCAAAATGAGAGGCATGAAGGTGGATTTCCTTTTCAGTCTCAGCCTTGTCCCTTTTTTCACTTCCTTTTTTTGGAGGAGATGCAGATGGCAGCCGCTCCCTTTGCTCTGTGTAAGTGTCTAGACAGGAAAAAACTCCCCACAGCTAGTGCAATTTTTTGAGCTGCCTTCTGCTCACCTCCACCTCCTCATTTTCCTCTTTATCTGCTTTCCGTATTCTCCATGTTGGTCCTGTGAAAATGAACACATCAAAGCCATAAGTAGTAGCTTTTCTGCTGCTCCTATGTCCTCTCCCTCCCCTCTTCTTTTAACATTAATATTAATAGCTACTGTACCTTTCTTCACTGCTGCTTTCTTCTTGATCCTCAAGGGAGTAAGCCTTTTCTTGGACTTTCTGCCACTGTGAATGCTTGCTTGAAGGAATGCTAGGGCATGCTGGGAAGCACAACACCAGTGATGCCTGTGATACAATATTGGGTTGAGCAGCAAAGATATTAAATCCTATTTTACTTATTGTAAGAATCAAACATTCTTTTATACCTGCCACGTATGGCTGGGATTTCTTTCCTTGCTGCTTTCCAAGCAAAAATAGCTTTATAATCAGTCCAAAATCTCCAAGGAGAAGAAAAAAGTAAATAACCTCTTTCCTATGCCCTCCTTGATGCTATTCCACAGGGCAGCTGCCTGAGGAGTGAAGAAGCAAGTGCTGTTTCCCGCCTGTTGTCAAACCACAGACACAGATACACACTACAGAGACACTCATCACCAGCACCCTCACCACTGCTATTACATAAAGCACTGAGTTAATGAGCTCCCCTGCCCTCCAAGGTTTGCCTGCCTGTTGCTAGTCCCTGGGGCTGAGGGCTGAACTCCTCGCACCTGCGTCAGCCTGGCTCTCGCATTTGTATTCCGTGGTGCGGTTGCGTGTCTGGAGTGCTGGGAAGAAATCCCCCAGGTTTGATTTCACTCACAGACGTATAATGGAAAAAGGCGGCCGCGCAGTGAGTGTGATGTCTGTGCTCCGTGGGGGCTGCACACAGTCCGTGGCCAAGGTGCTGCCTGGGATCACAGGCAAAAGGCTGAAGGTGAATTTCCTGATGCCGTCATCACAAGGAACAGGTATCATGCTAATGATGAAACTCACTGTAACCCTCAGAGAGAGTTATTTCAAGCATGATCTCTGCCTACACGGATGTAAAGGTTATTATTTGCTCCTGTCTTGATCATCTCCCTTTGATAGCAAGGACTGCCTTATTGTGCAGAAGCAAAACGTGCATCTGGGACAGGAGGGATTGGGGCATTCAAATGAGACTCCCGTTACACTTCTCCAGTGACATGTGCTGCAACTGGACACCGCAATGAGTAACCCCCTTCCCCCCTCCTGTGCTCCCCAGAGCTCCTGATGATGTGAAACCAGTGGTTGTTATGGCCAGTGGAAAGACCCCCATGAACAGCAGTGGGTGTGCATCAGCTGGAGAAATGGCTGAGAGAGGTTTGGTGCTGGATTGGTGTCGGCTTTCAAGTTATGGCCCCTTCCTATCTTTTCCTTTTCCTTCTCCAGCAAAGCCTTTTGCAGGCTCATAGGCACAGACTAGCTACCTTTTAGTCTCCCCTATTCCAAACAAAAGGCTGCAGGACTGAAATGTGCTGTACTGGCACCACAGCTATGACCTGAGGATGAAAACTGGTGGGGGAGGAGAAGAACAGCACACTAACTTATGAACTGGAGAGAAACACCAAACACTTGTACAAAAGCCCACTGCAACCAAAGGAGCTGCAGATTACAGAGACACAGCTCGGGCTTCTATTGCAGCCTTTTTGAGAAAATAAAGCCTCACATAAGCACAGCCTTATGTCCAGCAGTGCCAGTCTCACCCATTTCAGCTCCAACCTGCATCACCACAAGAGCTCTAAAGGAAGAATAGCAGATTGTTTGCCTCGAGAATCAAGAGAGTCAATAGTCTAAACAAATAAAAGGAAGTGGGGAGATCTATTTGCTTGTCATAATCATCAGTTTGATCTTTTAAAACATGTGCAGCAGCTTCAGAATCCAATGGACATGTCTTGTGTTTGCAAAATGCAAAACCTAAACAGTTTCAGGCAGTGATCAGAGGATGCTTTTGAGATCTCTGCAGGAAACCTAACAGGAAAATTCAAATGAGGTCATATGCTTTGCTGCTTGTCTACAAGCTTCTCCCAAAGGTCTCCCTGCTCTCCCAGCTTATGAGCCTAATTAACCCCCTGCACCTGGTTGCCAGGCATGGAATTTTGAGTCATTATGGGGATGTGTGGCTTCCTTACCAGCATGTCAAACTCTTCACGTCACACTCCAAGCACTGGAATTTGCCTTGCACTTCTTTGTTCAGTGTTGCAGGAGGTGGCCAGCTATCTGCACACGCGAAAACTCCACTGAAGGGACCAATTTACAGGCAATCTTTGGACCAAGGGTATAACATTTCCCCCAGAGGGTCTTTCAGGTTTCTGCAGCACACTGGAGCAGGAGGTTTTGAATCTGAGTTGCCCTTAGATATTTTAAACTACTTCACAAGCATTAACTATGCCCATTTCATACACACAATCCTACCTTAACCAGCTCCCCTGAGCAACATGGATGGTGTGTGAGCTTTCTGCATATTCAGCTGGCAAGGGACAGCCTGAAGAATCTACACTGCTCCCACAACTCTTTACATATTCCTCATTAGGTCTCAGTATTATCATGCCCAAACAAGAGCAACGGAGCTGGTGAAGGGTCTGGAGCACAAGTCCTCTGCGGAGCAGCTGAGGGAGCCTGGGGGGGGCTAAGCCTGAAGAAAAGGAGGCTCANGGATCACAGGCAAAAGGCTGAAGGTGAATTTCCTGATGCCGTCATCACAAGGAACAGGTATCATGCTAATGAAACTCACTGTAACCCTCAGAGAGAGTTATTCCAAGCATGATCTCTGCCTACACGGATGTAAAGGTTATTATTTGCTCCTGTCTTGATCATCTCCCTTTGATAGCAAGGACTGCCTTATTGTGCAGAAGCAAAACGTGCATCTGGGACAGGAGGGATTGGGGCATTCAAATGAGACTCCCGTTACACTTCTCCAGTGACATGTGCTGCAACTGGACACCGCAATGAGTAACCCCCTTCCCCCCTCCTGTGCTCCCCAGAGCTCCTGATGATGTGAAACCAGTGGTTGTTATGGCCAGTGGAAAGACCCCCATGAACAGCAGTGGGTGTGCATCAGCTGGAGAAATGGCTGAGAGAGGTTTGGTGCTGGATTGGTGTCGGCTTTCAAGTTATGGCCCCTTCCTATCTTTTCCTTTTCCTTCTCCAGCAAAGCCTTTTGCAGGCTCATAGGCACAGACTAGCTACCTTTTAGTCTCCCCTATTCCAAACAAAAGGCTGCAGGACTGAAATGTGCTGTACTGGCACCACAGCTATGACCTGAGGATGAAAACTGGTGGGGGAGGAGAAGAACAGCACACTAACTTATGAACTGGAGAGAAACACCAAACACTTGTACAAAAGCCCACTGCAACCAAAGGAGCTGCAGATTACAGAGACACAGCTCGGGCTTCTATTGCAGCCTTTTTGAGAAAATAAAGCCTCACATAAGCACAGCCTTATGTCCAGCAGTGCCAGTCTCACCCATTTCAGCTCCAACCTGCATCACCACAAGAGCTCTAAAGGAAGAATAGCAGATTGTTTGCCTCGAGAATCAAGAGAGTCAATAGTCTAAACAAATAAAAGGAAGTGGGGAGATCTATTTGCTTGTCATAATCATCAGTTTGATCTTTTAAAACATGTGCAGCAGCTTCAGAATCCAATGGACATGTCTTGTGTTTGCAAAATGCAAAACCTAAACAGTTTCAGGCAGTGATCAGAGGATGCTTTTGAGATCTCTGCAGGAAACCTAACAGGAAAATTCAAATGAGGTCATATGCTTTGCTGCTTGTCTACAAGCTTCTCCCAAAGGTCTCCCTGCTCTCCCAGCTTATGAGCCTAATTAACCCCCTGCACCTGGTTGCCAGGCATGGAATTTTGAGTCATTATGGGGATGTGTGGCTTCCTTACCAGCATGTCAAACTCTTCACGTCACACTCCAAGCACTGGAATTTGCCTTGCACTTCTTTGTTCAGTGTTGCAGGAGATGGCCAGCTATCTGCACACGCGAAAACTCCACTGAAGGGACCAATTTACAGGCAATCTTTGGACCAAGGGTATAACATTTCCCCCAGAGGGTCTTTCAGGTTTCTGCAGCACACTGGAGCAGGAGGTTTTGAATCTGAGTTGCCCTTAGATATTTTAAACTACTTCACAAGCATTAACTATGCCCATTTCATACACACAATCCTACCTTAACCAGCTCCCCTGAGCAACATGGATGGTGTGTGAGCTTTCTGCATATTCAGCTGGCAAGGGACAGCCTGAAGAATCTACACTGCTCCCACAACTCTTTACATATTCCTCATTAGGTCTCAGTATTATCATGCCCAAACAAGAGCAACGGAGCTGGTGAAGGGTCTGGAGCACAAGTCCTCTGCGGAGCAGCTGAGGGAGCCTGGGGGGGGCTAAGCCTGAAGAAAAGGAGGCTCAAGCGGGGGCCTTATCGTTCTCTACAACTCACTGACAGGAAACTGTAGCAAGGCGGGGGTCAGTTTCCCAGGTAACAAACGATAGGACAAGAGCAAATGGCCTCAAGTTGCACCAGGGGAAGTTTAGAATGGATATAAGGAAAAATTTCCTCATGCAAAGGGTGGACAAGCATTGGGACAAGTTGCCTAAGGAAGTACTGGAATTACCGTCCCTGGAAACATTCAAAAATATGAGCTGTGGCACATGGGGACATGGGTTAGGGATGAACAGAGCAGTGCCAGGCTAACTGTAGGATCTGACAGGTCTGTTCCAACCTTAAAAATTCTATGATTCTATCATTCTATACAATGCAGACATGAAGCACTCTCTGTCTAAACTTCTCTCTCCACCTTAGGGAGTATTTAGGACCCTCATGTATAGCTGGGCATGGTAGGTTTCTGTTTCAAGAGGAATCCTTATATATTGGAAATCCTCTCTGGCTGCTGTCAGAAAAAGGCATACAAGTCTTTCACTGAATTTGAAGACTGCCTTGTATGATGCAGTCATTGCAGCAGCCTTCATGACATCTATTTTGATTTAACTCCACTTTGCATTTTGTCATCCTGTCGTGAGACAGCAGTAGATTTTTCTATGGCCAGTAATGCACTGTTAAAACAATTAAGTGTACTAGACCCATTTTCAAAATGATCGGGAATAAGCTGAATAAAATGGATCCCTCTGAGTAAAAAACTTAGTAAATAGCATGTCAGTTTCTTTTTAACAAATCAGTAGATGATGGCACAAATTCTGACAGCACACAACCTATTTAGGTTCCTAAAGATGAACTCTACATTATGTATATTTTAAGTTGGCCTCTATGAACAGTTTGAACATGTTGACATGTTGACAACCAATCAGAGATGCAAGTAACTAGGGTTTTAAATATCTTCTAAGAAGATATCACTGTCCTATAGCATTCTGAAGTAATGATTTGATTAACCAGTTGATTAACCGCTTATTTCAAGCACTTATTAGTCCTGTGACCTGCTGAATAAAGCATGTACCTTGATTCAGGAGTTTGCATCCACAAATCTTACTTAAGTGGTGACTTTTCCTTTCTCTGGTTCAGCTTCTGCAGATATAAAACAAGGATAATGATAATGACCTCCTTAGTAATGCCATCAGGGATTTACTAATAAGCTAATCATTATTGGGGAATAAAACTTTATGTGAAGAACCATTTATTAAAGCATCCCCATGGTTTATTCAGACTCCAGAAGTGATTTATGAATGAAGTCTTAAAGGGAAAGTTGATGACAAATGCACCAGTCCTAAAGCAGCAAAGATCCAAACCTGATGGCCAGCAAATAGATGTGTGTCAAGGCATAGATGTGCATAAACTCTCAGTAGTTCCTCATCTTTATGTCCCTCCTCAACCTTCCTCAGTTGCTGCTTTTGCTGGAGGAGGAGAGGTGAGGGGTATTTCTGTAATCCTTTTGGTGCAAAAGTACAGGATCCTTCCATGTTCAATCCTGTCACCAAATGAGTCACAAATACTTCCCCTGCAACTGTTTCTGCAGCATTACACCATCGGTAACAAGGGAAAACGTGAGGAGGAACTGTCCTGGAACAAGTATACTGGATGCAGGTGGAGAGACCTCCCTTACATGGCCTGGAGCACACACCAGGACCTTTCAGACCATGACAGTGTTGAACAGTACACAAGAAATTCATCTCCCACCTTATTTTGCTTCTACACGGACAAACTGAAATGTTAATAATGCATTTCTTTTTCTTTTCCCTTCTGCCTACTAACCTCCTTTTCTAAAAACTCTTTATCACACATTTCCATTTAAGCCTCTGCAGAGCACTTGGCTTTCTCAGGTGCAAAATTTACCTGGACTGCAAAACTTCGAGATCTGATTGGGTGGCAAATGCAGCTCTTTGGCTCCTACCATCCCCTCAAATAAGTATTTTAGTCTCCATGCTCACTTCTAAAAATAGGAATTCATCACTGCAAATTACAGTAAGGTTGCAGTTGAACATTTGAAACTCAAGTAGTGTTCTCCTCTACCCTTCCAGTTGCAGGGAATGATGGGGGAAAACATAGGAAGAACGGCAGCCCAATACCTGACTCTGAACCCACTGTCACTGGCAGAATTTTGGGTTTTCTGTTCATGAGCCGGTCTACGTGACACCAGGCCTGCTGGCAATATTGGGTATGCCTCTCTCAAAGAGGGAAAAGGAACTGTGCAGGAGATAGCAGGGCTCACTTAAAGAGCTTTAAGCGAGATTTGAAGGGGAAAAAGGATAAAACCAGGATCACTAGAGATAAGCCTGGCATCATGCCAGCGTTTAAGGGCTGGTGTGCTAGCAAGGTCCTGCTGTCTCAGTGGAGGTAGAGATGGACAACCATGTGTCAGCAAAGACACGAGGGTTATTGATGTGATAGAAACCATAGAAGTTCCTGAGGATGGTCACCCAGGAATTAGGGCTTCCCACTCAAAAGAGATGGGATCAATAACCCAACTTGGCCAACAAGTCTATGTGCCAAGTCCTGCACTTGGATCAAAACAACCCCCTGCAGCACTACAGGCTTGGGGAAGAGTGGCTGAAAAGCTGCCCAGCAGAAAAGGACCTGGGTGTATTGGTCAACCAGCTGAACATAAACCAGCAGATGATGATGATATCCAAGTGGCCAAGAGGGCCAATGGTATCCTGGCTTGTATCAGTAATAGAGTGACCAGCAGAACCAGGGCAGGGATTGTCCCCCTGTACTCGGCACTGGTGAGGCCACACCTCAAGTGCTATGTCCAGTTTTGGGCCCCTCACTGCGAGAAAGACACTGAGGTGCTGGAGCCCCCAGAGAAGGGCAACTAGGGAACTGGTGAAGGGTCTGGAGAACAAGTCTGATGAGGAGTGGCTGAGGGAGCTGGGGATGTTTAGCCTGGAGGAAAGAAGGCTCAGGGGAGACCTTATCACTCTCTACAACCACCTGAAAAAAGGTTGTAGCCAGCTGAAGGTCAGTCTTTCCTCTGAGGTAAAACGGTATGTTATCTTCATAGCCAAAAATATTATCTCAAAATCTGTGCATAGAATCTTCATCAAGTGAAATTACTACAGTCAATCTGTAGGAATTATGAACATCTATGATCAGTGGAAACTGGCTCAGATGGAACTATGATTCCTTTCAAAGTTCATATGTATTGAATAGAAACTGACATTCAACTTCACTGTAAAACACTGGCCTTTCAAAGCTTGGTGTATGAGAAGTGGCAAAGAGGGTCTGGCTTTTCAGAGAGGCCATGTGCTGCAATGTGTTCAAGGTGAGCAGACTGCTTAGAGGATATAGCACTGCAAGAGGAGGTGTCTGGGCATTGTACAGCCAGGTTTGCTTTGCAGCCACATGCTGGACAAAGTTTTCCCCACTGAAGGAAAGAAAGGCTCTGATTCTCTTTATTTTACACCAGTGTAAGTAACATGGGGTGTACACACTGGCAAAGAGAATTCAGCTTAGATGAGAACTAGTCCAGAGAGAGGAAATTTGTCACCTGACAGTCTGCTCTGCAGGTGTTTCTTCTGTTACAGATGTACAAAACCTCCAGTGCATTGCAGTTTGAATCCAACTGTGCCCAGGTAAGAACTGTTTTAAGAAATACAGCTGCCTTCCTCCTTAGCTCACTGATGTGGTGGGCCCAAGTTGTGTTGTCAGGAATCCCCACAGCACTCTTGGTAAAGGATTGGAGAGCAATGCCTCATACAAACTCACACGAAAAATTATACTAAAAATTAAAAGTGAAAAAACAAACAGCTTGACCGGGACTTCAAAGAACAGTAGCTGCACTGTGTGTATTTCAGTCACAGCTTTTATGGCTGAATGGCTTTTGGAAATACTAAGGGACTGATTTTGCAAATCTCCCATAAGCAGAATCCCTGTGAGTCAGGACCACTCTGTCCTGACTGTGCAATTCTTACCATTCAATTCAAATGCAGTGCAATTTCTGCTTCCCTCTTACCACTGCAAGATCTACCAACAGCACATGTGGGCAAGCCCCAGCTGGCATCTTTTGCCCAAGGCCGGTGCTTAAGTGACACAAAAACCCGAATGGAAGTACAAAAGCCCTAAAGCTGGAAATCTAGCCCAGGTTCCCATCCAGGCCCATTTCTCTGGAGAGAACTGGTTTTCTGTGCTTTCTAGTCTGGTAGCAGTTACACAATGCTTTCTGCTTGAATGCTTCCTTTCTTGGGGAAATGCCATCACCATTAGCAAACTCTGTACCACATGGACAGAGGTCTTCCCCACCTATTTCTGTGTGTTTACAAAATATCCCTCTGCACCTAAAACAAGATTACTCAGGCACTACTTTTAAAGACCATATCCCAAGACTTCTGTGCTGATAAGATATCCTGTGCTAGTTTCAGAAGAACAGAAACTGTGCTAGTTTCAGGGGACTCCTCTGTGCTAATGAGCGTACCAGCATCTAGCTGACGGTTTTTAGTCTTCAGAAATTGCCTGCAGCAAGGTCCCCATGCTCTGTCCTTCCCGTGATGCCCCTCTCTCTGAAGGAGAGAAGCTGCTCTTTGCCCATGGGATCCAGCTGTGATCCTGCAACTCCTGCAGTCGAGAAAGTTTCTGCAAGAGAAGTTGGTCATTAAAGTCACCTTGAACATCTTCTAATCACTTGCCTCCACCATGTACCTGAGAATCCTGTTCTATATGAAATCCAAGGTCCTGATGTAACTTCAGGTTGGAGTCATAAAGAATTTTTTAAACTGGTGACTAAGCATTCATCAGAAAATGAAATTATGTTGGGAGAAAGTGAGTGTAGGATCTACCCTTATTTTAAAATTCAATTAGCAGCACAACCATGAAGAACAGCCCTGTGGTTATGTAGATTTAGTAAAGTCATTAAGATCTACGATTACATGGCATCCTATTTCCCCTTACTCTCCCTTTTGCTGCCCCCAGCAATCCTGCCTGTTTTCAGCCTATCACAATACAAACGGAAACAAATCACCAGGGGTTAAACAGCCTAAATTGGATTACAGTCACACTGTTCAGAAAATAGAGTATTGCTGGTAATTGCATTCCATTGAATAAATATCTCTACACTAGTTTACATCACATTAGTATTCTGACAATGATTATTCTCATTGTAATTTCCCTGTCCATGAATAAGTGTAACATGGAGCTCAGAATACAAACAATTGACGTGTTCTGAGTGCCGGTATTTGTTTTGAAGATTAAACAGCATCCTGGTTGGACATTAATAAAATCTTAGATCAAAAAAATCCTAGACCCTTTTTCTTTCAATCTTGCTGAAGATTTATGAGCCGAATAACTCAAGGACCAAACTTTTTCCTGGTGCAGTCAATAGGAATTCTGCTAATTTTGCTTGCTTCATGACCCTCAAAATTCCTTTTATTTGTATCACAGCTACCTCCTCAATTTGCTGGTTCCAAAATATTTATGGATAGTCTGTGATGCCTATCTCAATATCAAAGAATTCCAGTCTAAAACAGGCTGGCACAGTAATGGGTAAACTTTACACTTGATCCCTTCTCAGGTATTTTATTGCACCTTCTAGATAACAGCCTTTCTTAGAAGTCCACATACCTCCAGCTTTACTGGGACCACAGACTGCAGCCTCCAAGCAGTTCAACCACTTTGATTTTTTTCAGTGCCCGCTGTTCTTTCCTTTCTCAGGGAAAGAGACAATGCCCTGGCAGGCAAGTAAAACAGGATATAAAGCAAAAAATGTAAAGAGCAATTTGGTCTATCACTTCTCTACGTTTCATGGGGTCATGGAAGACCCAGGTCAAATTTCTCAGTTTCTTTGTTCCTCCAGCTAACTTTGTCTCTGAGACCTCTGATGTTGCCCAGGAGAGTTTAGGGTGCCCAGGTTCAGTGGGTTGGCTGTCTAGCAAGTAAGGGCATCACCACTGTTTAGGGGCCAGCAAGCTCTGGTGTGGAGCTGAAAAGATAAGAGGGGGAAACACTGGCAGGTAGACAGACTGAAATATCACTTCATTCCTTGCTGTCAGCTCAAGAACAGCCACATCACCCCACTGAGCACATTTTGTAATGCAGCCAGTAGCCCTCCCATGAAAGGATATCTTAAAGTGGGCAATTGTGCTAATTATTCATTTCCCTTGCCATAGGTCCAGTAATTAAAAAATGTCCCACGAGTACTACAGCATTCTTTTCTCTCTGCCACTGAGCAGAGGCATGAGCTATCAGTGACATGAAGATTCCATAGTACTGTACAACTGGCCCAAGTGCTTGTCTATCTCATCTGTCACATCAGAATGTTCTAGGCACTGACATTTCCATGTTTGCAGGAGAATATCTTAGTGATTATGACTTCTTATTGCACTACTCTGCATGGAAAAGGTTTTTTTGGAAGAGATATCAGCTTTTTTGCATAAAATGAAAGAAAAAAAGACTGTGAGGGCAAAGGAAGAGGGGACTGACATGAAAGAACAGAGATGAGTATGATGGTCAAAACTTGAATTAGCTGCACCTGTATAAAGCTGAGAAGCTGGTCATTGTTTACAATAAGAGCATAATATTAGAATAAGGCTATCAATAATGGACAGCCGCTGGGAGGCAAAACCTACCGTGGCTGGCATTTTCCAAAGAATTATGGCACCTTGGAGTCCAATTTCCACAGTACTCTAGCCTGTAATCTTGTTGATAAATCACTTCCCACATGTAGGACTTGATGCTAAACACTGAGAACAATCCACATTTTACTGCCAGTTCCAAGTGCATAGGGGAAGAACAAAGCACTCTGCAAAAACTGTTATGAAACTGGAAATTGGAAGCAATACAGGGCTGCATGAAACAAAATGCAGCAAGGAGCCCAGCATTCTAGTCCTTTTCCTGGCAGCTGACACCATCTATTCCAAAGACTGAAAGCGGCTCTGATGCCTTTTCTGGGTCTTAAAAGTTAAGAGCCAGACATGGTTAAGGGAAAAAGGGTTTTTACCTCGGTATTTAGTAAGGATCCTTATGGTGCACCACTTTGCCAAGGTGGAATGTGCCAAAATGCACACACACGATAGACTGCATATACAATTTATAGACCTTGCAAATTAGCATCTCTACAAAGATTCTCCAATGAGAAGCTTGAATGAATAGCATGATATCCCCCCATCCTGAGGAATTCCCCCCTGGATGGGCCTATCTTAATTTACAAGATGTGTTCTAGAGAGGACCTTGGTTTCTCAGGATAGCATAGGGCTTTCCAGCCTCCAACTGCGAGGCCTCCAGGATGTTTGGTCTCCTGGTTTAACAGAATAGTAGGACTATGCTAGGTTATCGGACTTAAGGAATTACAAGTATGTATGCTAAGAGCACTGAGGATACATAAAGGCTATATAAAAGGTATATAAAAGGTGTATAAAAGAAAAGGCAAAAAAATCATCATGGCATTAGCTCTATGCAGTGTTGATTGTCTGAAAAACAGTTACAGGACAGGACTCATACAATCCATCTCAGCAGCATCTTATTCTGGTGTCACTGGTGGAAAGACCTTAAGCACCACTGCTATTTGATGACTATGTTGTCATCATTCATGATCTGATGAAGTTGAAGGGGAGAGTGAAAGACAGGTCATTGCAGAAGGCTCCATCCAGGCATGGGCACCACAAGGGCCCTTTGGCAATACAGAAGCAGATTGTGGTGTTTGGATCTGGTAGGCACAGAGAGGACTGACCAAGAGGACCAAGGATGGTATGGTAATGGTGATGCTGCCTGAGGCATCAGCATTGCACCCTCGAACTTTAGGAACATGAATGTCCATTTTTGTATTACACATTTTGTTCGTAAGTACATCACAAGCTCATGTGCATTTGAGGCTGGGGAAAATGAGAATGTATCTGTTCTCCACACCACACCTTTTTCCAGGCCTCCAATCCTGCAAGATCTGTAAACATCAGGAGAGGACCTCCCTCTTCATTTAAGCAAAGGGATGGAGCTACCCTCCTGAAGGAATTCCACCAATCTCCTTCTGCTGAAACCTAGCACAAGCAAGCCCAGTGACAATGATAAAAGCTGGGGGCACGCTTCCGTGAATGGGGCATAATGCAGCATTAATTCATCCTGGTTTTTAAAGAGGAGAGCTAATAACTTCAGTCAGGAATTTACGAAAATTGAACTTAGGCCACTGACCCAAGACACAGCAATTTGGAAGCTGGAAGAGAGATAAACAGAACCTATTACATGGGAGCAGCATTTAACTATAGCAAGAGTGCTGATATCTGACATCTGAGTCTTGGATCAGTAGCTACAGATACCATAAAACCACCATGTGCAATTAGACACAATCTGTGGTGTGCATTTCATAATAAGGCCAGCAGTACCACAGCACGGTTACTGACATCATTCACAGAATACAAGCACAATTTTTCCAGGTCGCAGTTAAGGTCATTTTTAGCAACAGCAAAAAATATTCTTGTTTCCTGACAGGTATTTACAATCTCCTGAGGTCTTGCTAATTAGTCAGATTTTATTTTGCTTATGACATTAGCCTTGAGGAGGGGGGCGGTGGTGAACCACAGAAAAAAGTGAGGGAAAAAAATCCTGTTCAAGAAAAGCAAAACCCATATATCTCATCGTGTTCCATTTTTTCATTAGCATACAAAAATAAAACACATTCTAAATTTTTACTGAAACACAATATCTGGTCTTGCAATCTTCAATTAAAACAGCCTAACTCCCAATATGTTAGTGGTAAGTACTGCTTTTCTTTTTTTTTTTTTTACCCATATGAGTTACAAATATAAAAAATTAGATCTGACCCTTCTTTCCCCAAAACCATTATCAAAATCACATGCAAAACTGATCCTCTTGGAAGCCCAATTTACTTGAAGCACCTTTGCTCCACTTGGCTGAAGAAGGAGCAATAATCCATGTGCTGGTCTCTACTTATAAGCCATTTCTAAGAAACAAATACCTTAATCTTAGCAACAACAGGGTTTGGTATTTCCAACCAGAAGCTTTTAACAGAGAAACCTTTTTGGAAAAGTTAAAACCTAAGCAATCAACTTTTCAAAGCCTCTTTTGTGGAATGAATAAGCTCAGTTTCAAACCAGAGGAGCCCAGACATGAACAGCTCTCAGTGACTTCACCCCAGATGCCACCCAGTTGTCCATCACAAGCACTGAACACAGCAGTACCAAAGAGACCATAGTCCTTGAGGGGCAAGCTCCCACGGCCTTGCCTGCAAGAGTAGCAGCTTCTCACAAGCCTGTTTAGATCGGTGAAGAATGGAAGCAACCTCGTGCCTTAAAACACGCATTTATTTGGGATTTGTAATGCCTATCTTTCATAAGACCTGGCACTGCAGGCAGTTTAGTACTGTGTTGAGCTTGGATTTCGGATTTAAGCCCACCAGTACTAATATACCAAAATTTCTAACGGGGAAGGAAATTCACAAAACCCTCGACCATAAGAACCCCTGAGTGCTCCAGCCTGTCAGCCCCATCCTAGGGCACTGACAAGGTCCCGTGGGCTCCACCCAAGGTAACTGAGAGGGTGCTGTTCACCACAGATAGAGTGCACACACAGCCCCACAATGAACAGCTGGGGGAGAATCAGGGAAGCAGTTTGGGGTTATTTGTTCAGATGACCCAGTATACCTGCAAGGATAAGGAAAGTTATATTCTCTGGCATCCACAAAGACATTTCTAAGCAGAAAAGTGTTCTGTCTTTGAAGTCCAGGAAATTCAGAACTTAAGTATTTAGACACAGAGAGCCTCGAGGATTTCTTTTCTCTTCACAGTTTCAAACTGAGCAGAAGATTTTATCTAGTTCTTACTGAATCAGACTACGTGATGGAATTGAAAGAAGCTGTACATTATACTTAATGGATCTGGTAAGCATTATTAATAAGCAGACTTATTGTGACCTGTGAGAATCATAGAATCGTAATTTGGCCTGAAAGAGACATGCAGAGGCCATCTAATTCAACCTTCTGCAAAGAAGGCCTACTTAGATCAGGTTGTTCTGGGATGGATCCAGATGAGTCTTTAATGCTTTCAAAGATAAAGACTAAACAATGTCTCTGGGCAAATTATTTCAGTATTTGACTACTCCCTCAGTAAAAAACCAAAACCAAAACAAACAAAACCACCAAAACTCCCACTCCTTTAATATTTAAAATGGAATTTTACAGATTTCAGCTTGTGTCTGTTGGCTCTGTCACTTTCCTTCTTCTGCTGGGGAGCCAAGAACTGAAGCAGTACTCCAGATGCAATCTCATAAGTGTTGAACAGAGGGGAAAGATCACCATGCTGGACCTGCTAGCTACACTAATATTAATACAGCCCAGGACACAGTCTGCCTTGAAAGGACATGCTTGAAATCTGGCTATTATATAGCTTTAATTAGTCTGTACTGGAAACCTAGGACTGGCAGTGTTTCCCCTCTGCACTTATAAAAGAAAGTGCAACAGAGACTGTGACTCAGGCCACAAATTGTTCAGAGTTCCTCATGGATGAAAAGTGAAATGAAAAAAAAAAATTAAAATTACATTCACCAGACTGGTGAGTCTTGCTAAGTTTCATCAATACACAAAATTATTCTCTGTGGCACAGTCATGGAGGCACTTCTTTAGAGGATCCAAAATCAGACTAATTTGTCATTTTTTCTGTTGTAACCAAGCTACAGTTCATTAATCTATCCCAAAGTCATCACCTTCATGTGGATTTTACTGTTACTTTGAACAAGGAAATGGCATAGATTGTAGGAATTGTTTTGCCTGATCTGTTCTATAGCAGCAAAATAACACTGTCTTCTTTCCAATTACTCTTAGGATCAGTAGATTGTAAATATTAAAAAGAGAGGACACTCAGTAGAATTAGACCATTGAATCAGTGTATCCCTGAAAGAGCACAATGCACACAACTTAATTTTTCTTCCCTTGAAGTAATTTTGAATTTTTCCCTCAAGTTAACCATGGGTTGGATTTAGTTTATAGCAACAAACGAGGGACCTGTCAGGTGAAAAATGAGAATCTGAATCTTCCACACAGGAGTGTTTTTATACTGCTCATTCTGATACAAAAGTGCACTGAAAAATGACTTTGCATTGAAATCACTTTGAATTTAAGGCAGTAGAGATTTAAGCTGATCGTTGCAGACATTTGCTACAGTAAATGTTTTGGTCCCTTGGCATGGTGGCCTTGCTGCCTTCCAAAAAATAGTGTTTCTATCTTCCCCTACAGATGATTTATCTTTACCCACAGCTTTGCTCATGCTGTTATCTCCTTCATGTGGAACCATAAAACACTTGAATCAGAGCAAGAGAACACCATGTTACACAGAAAAAGCAAAGAAAAGGGATTTGGTGTTGAGCTGACAACTTTAACCTATACAGAGGCTGTCTGAAATTAAGCACTGCCTGTAAGCATGAGCATCAAGCCCAGTCTGCAGCTGCTATCACATGTGAGGATGGAAAACATCAAACTGCTTGGAGTGCTGCTGAGCTGAGACGAGTTCAGAGCCCTGCCCTGAGCCTCCTCCTGTGCTCTGATAGATGGCAGAGGAGGATGAACTCGGATGGCCAAGGGGCTTCCCTGCAGCAGCTGATATGATCTGTCAGGCTCCTGCCTAAAAGACAGCCCAAGGAAGGAAAGAAGGAGGGAAGGAGGGAAAGGAATAAAAAGGGAATGAAATAACAACGAACAGCACATTGCTCATACTGTCCTCTTTCCCCAGTTGGAATCAACCCACATAACCAGGTGGGAGAACATCTGTCTCCAGAAAGACAAACACATAGGGCTGTCAGTTCTAACAGGTATGAAAGTCATTATTACTAACACACACATCATTATCCAGAGACCACTTATAAATCGAACCCAGCAGTGCCATCCAGCAGGTCAGAAGCTTCCGTGACAGTAGATTCTACTAGGAATATGGTTTTCATCTAACTAGTTCACAGGATTTAAGGAATAACCATCTGCTCCTTGCTCTCCTCCGACAGGCACTATCAGAAAGGGCTTAGTGGAAGACAAATGATGCTATGATGATTTTTTGCTTTTTCATATACCCCTCTTATATACCCTTTTATACAGCTTTTCTGTATCCCTAGTGCTTTTAGCCCACATGCTTGTAATTCCCTAAGTCTGATAACTAGCTTAGACCCAAAGTTCCATTAAGCCAAGAGACTAAACATCTTGGAGGCCTCACAGTTGAGGGTCAGAAAGCCCCAGACACCAAGGTCCTCTCTAGAACACATTCTGTAAACCAAGATAAGCCCATCCAAGGGGAAAGTTCCTCAGGACGAGGCTTCTCTTGAGCCTCTCATTGGGGAATCTGTGATAGATATGCTAATGTGCAAGGTCTATAACTGGATACACGAATCATCGGGTGTGTGCATTTTCTGTGTGCATTCTGTGCATTTCAGTGCATTCTACCTGGATGTGGTACACCTGAGGATCCTTAAATAAATAATGAGGTAAAACCCTTTTTCCCCCTCTAACCATGTTTAGCTTTTAATTTTAAGCCCAGGGAAAGGCAACACAAGCATAATACTGATACTTTCTTAAACAAGAAGCACAGTGGCTTTTCCCTGTGCTTATGCACCTTCCACAAAGGGGCAGCAATTGTTTAACACAGCAGATGCTGTACCTGCTATTTGTCTACAAGCCGAGGAGGTTGTCTCAAGGTGTGCATTTAACTAAGGTGGAAAATGGTTCTTGGCAGCAGGCAGTAATGAATGAATCCACAGGAGTGACTCCAGCCTGCCTGGGCTTGGCTGGTCCCCTGCAGCCTACAACAACTCAGCAGCATCATTAGTGAGTTAGGGGAGAGGGATGCTTGCAGCCGACTGAAAGCCACCTTGCTGGAAGGTGTTTGGTGTGTGTGCTGCAGGGAATTTCCTGCATGTTGTTTCTAGAGGACAGCCTGAGTAAGGAGTCAGGGACCTCCTTGAGCACTGTGGACATCAGCAGGATGATTCCAACTTGGACACTCCTGCTCCTTGGAAAAACGTGTCACCTACCTAGCAATCTCCCTCTTTGTCTCCATGGGCCTTCTTAGTAGGCACTCTGAGCACCTCAGGACCTTAATGGTTTTATTTATCATTGCAGCACTTCAGTGCAACAAGTAGGAGTAGCTGCTATTCACAAATGGAGACCAGAGCCCTGAAAGCATTGATCTTCCCATTTCATTTCAGTAGAAGTCCAAATTCATTGCTAAAGCATGCTCAGTGCTCACAAGGGTGTCTTACTGCTCACACCCAGCTTTGCTGTGCCTCAGTCTGATGGGAGTGTGTGCAAAACTGCCTCAGACCAATGCAAACTGCAGCCCATGAGCTCTGCCTCAACACTAATGCCCCAGAGCAGATCCTTCAGCTGCCTGTTCCCTCCTTGTCTTGCTCAGCAAATCCCCCTTCCACAGGCAGACCCATAACACACCTGGGGCTGATGCAGGTTCAGTCTGTGCACCCCCTCCTGTGGTGAGGGCTCTGGGACATAAGCAATGTGACAGGAGGCTTCTGAGAGGGCTACACGGAGGGCAAGCTGTCACCAGCCCTTTCCCACTCTTTACACACACACCATGAGCCAGGTTAGCCCAAGGCCTTCCCTGGTGCAGGTGGCTGTGTACAAGCCACACAGCTGCTACCCCTGCAGCATTGCAGCCTCAGCAACTGAGACCAGCCAGTGGCTGAGTCCAGCTCTGCTGGATTTGGAACAGGTCCAGCAGAAAGCCCTAAACATCACCCTCACAGATGGTTTGAGGCTTTCCATCTCTGTTGCCTTCCTTTGGCTAGGGAAGAAAAAATATTAACCTGTTTCCCAGTCTAATGGATGAAGGACAAGGTGCATTATCTGCTCAACTATTGCTCCTGTACTTTGCCACGGATCTGCAGAAGTTGCGGGGAGCAGCCATGGCCAGTATTTCTGGGCCAAAGCCGGGCTGAGGAGACCAGACTCCACACACTTCCAGCTGTGTTACCACCTTGCGTATGACCACTTGGTCTGACCTCACCAGCCGCACATTCTGGCACAGACACCACCCACAGGAGACTTTGCTCAGCATTTCTTCTGTTCCTTCCCATTTAATTGGGAGCATAAACACACAGTCATAGTATGGTTTAGGTTGGAATGGACCTTAAAGTTACAACCCCATGCCATGGGCAGGGACACCTTCCACTAGATCAGCCTGCTTGAAGTCCCATCCAGTCTGGCCTTGAATGCTTCCAGGGATAGTGTCTTGGTTTGAAAAGACAGATGTCTGTTAAGGAAAGGCAGAAGCCTCCCTTGGAATGGAAGATGCAACCCCCTTCCCTCTGAATTATTATAATTTTGAGATCAAGGGCTTTCAGGCAAAGATAGGGGGGATAGGAATAAGAGTTCTTTTAATAGGATAGATAGATAGATAGATAGATAGATAGATAGATAGATAACAAAACAACAGTACAGAAACACTGGTTTAGCCTGACAGAGTCAGGGGTACAACCTGACCCCCTGACAGTCAGGGGCTTGGTAGCAGTCCAATTAAATGGTGGCNTCACAATGGGATGGTGAGTCATGAGGCAAGGCATTGATGGGGCCATTAACAGGAGATGGTCCAGGAGAGAGTTATCTGTGAGTCATGCAGCAAGGTGTTTTTGGGGTCATTAACAGAAGATAGTCCGGAGGGAGGAGGGAGGGAACATTGCTACCTAGTTTCAACAGCTCATGAAGATGGTACTAGAATACACAGTAACCCAGGACAGATAGGGCAACCACAGTTTCTCTGAGTAACCTGCAGTCACACCACAGATTTGCTGGAAAGAGTGATGTGTTTACCTCATATTAATACTTTCATGTTTTATCATTGATATGGCAACAGCCAAAGACTCCTCCCCTTTACTAATGGCTTCTGCTTAGGTACTGCACACCAGGAGCAATCATCAGAAGCTTCTCCCATCAGAAGTCCCACCCCTTCCCGGCTGCAAGGACACGCTGTGCTACCAAGGCAGCCAGCATGTGCTAAAAGACATCACAGGAGGAGCTTCCAGGGCAGAAGCTCAGCATGAGACAGATGAGAGATGCAAGGGACGAGTAGTTCTCATGACGAAAAGATGCGTGTGCTGTACCTCCTTCCTTGTTAAGTTATGTTTGAAATATAGATGCTATTTTCTGGTAAAAAAAAAAATATGGACTACATTTAATTAAGCTTTTCCTGCTGCTCAAGTCGGTTTGATAGCTATTCCTACGAATCTAGGCCCCTACTGACATATGAATTACTTCATTTTCATTTGCTGAAATGCACCAATTAAAAACTCACAGTGGAAGAGCTTCAGACATACAGCTTGGATGTCTCAGTTAAAAACTCTGTAGCTTTGGCAATCTCAGCAATTTATTTTGCCACAGATCATGTTTAGTCACAAATTACAGTGTCAGAAGTAGATAACAGAGCTATAAGCTTCCAGTAAGAGTTTTAGAAAAAAAACCCCAGAATTTGCTCTCTGATGTGGGTTTTTTTCCTGTCTGCAGTTTGTCTAACTTACCTTTCTTGAATACATGGTAAGCCATGCTACACTATAAGGAATAGCAAAGACCATATGTTTAGAAGCACACAGATGTCAATCTCTCATCAATACCATCAAAGATTTATAGGCTAGATGTGGATAAAACCTTCCTGACACCAGAGGTTCATTATCTCTCTCATGTTATGTCAAATATCATGAAACTCAAGGTTCAAAAATACCAACATTCTCACAATAATTTTTCAACATTTTGAGGTGCATAAGTTTTCTGATTCTCAAAATTCCTGATATTTCTCCTGGAGACACAAGCAGAACCACTGAGTAGCGCCAGCATATTTCCCACAGAAGCCCAAACTCATGTCATAAACTCTTGCTTCTGCATTCATGAGGCCTGGCCCAGCAGAGATATAAGTACGGCAGGGCTCTAACACAACAGAAACCAAGAGGAGCTGCTACCTAACAGCATCTGGGTTACACCAGTTATGCAGGATATGTGAGACCCAGAGGTCCAAACTCTTCCAGGGTAGACATTAAGAAAACTCTCTCATGAACACATCCTAAAACCAAAACTTTCAGATCTTTCTGGTGGGTCTCTCTGAATGACTCTTGATGAAGATACTGCATGATTGTGAGACATCTGAATATTCATCAGAGAGGACCTCAGAGCACTCTCATCCCCTTCCTGCATCTGATCTAAGAGATGTTGTCATTCTTTTCTTTTTTTTCAGACTGACTGAATGGGTATTTAATGGGCCCATACAAAGCTGAACAGCTTCAGTGGGACAGAGAAAGCAAGACTTGCTCAAAAAGAGCTTACAGTCTGGTGGCTTTCAGTACCCTCCCGGGAGATATCAGTTCAAGTTCCTTCAGTGAGATAAGAGACTTCAGCCTTGGTCTTTCAGACCCCAAGGAAGCAATCTTAAATATTAATGATTTTATTAACTGATGTGGCACCATTTCCTCTTGTGTGTGAGAATATCCAACCTCATTAAGGCACTTAACCTTGGGAGAGCATGAGGCAGTGCAACACAAGTGAAAGGAAGCACCATATTCCAACAGCTGTCAAGACAGTAACTCTCTGTCCTATTCCCCACCAGCTACCTCTGGCGTACCAGGTTTGATAAATCTCATTTTAGGTGGCATTTCTGGCTTTACAGGACCTTGGTGCCTGGATTGGGGATGCAGCTTCCACTGGAGGACAAAGAGGTCACAAAAGAAATGTTACAATTCTGAATCCAAATAGCCTTGGTGGACTTAGCTATGGCTGTCATGGAAGCATACCATCCACCAAGTGACTTTCAGGTCATACACTTCCCTCAATTAAGGGCATGATTGATTTCTACAGAGCTTCGTGGAAGAACTTCCATGGGCTTCACCAGGAAGTGGTTTATTTCTCCAGTGCCCCTAATTCCACCAGGGTGTTTAAGCATTCTATATCACTAGGTCTACGATGTAAAGTGCTTACATGCCAAATGGAGCATAGTTTATCTCAGTTCTCATAAAACTCTACTGCAAAAAAGAAATGGAAGCTATTAAATAATTCAAGGATGTCATAGCCATCAGCTGGCTGAATACCTGTGAAACAGAATGTGCTTACAGAATATGACACTAAACCTTGTCTTACTCAGAAGCACTGCTAAGAAAAAATATAAACTCATAGCAAAACTTTTTTCTTCTCATCCTGGATATCTTTTAATAACAATAACAATGTGACCACAGCATTTAATATCCAAGTAAGGATGAATTGTGATTTCAAATCAACATCACCTTTTTAATCTGTGGACGTAAAATGTGTGTAAGGTTGCAATTGGAGCAACAAGATGATACACCATTGAGACAACAAAATAACTGTTACATCTAATTCTCAAAATTAGCTTTAAGTTTAAAGCAACCATAATTAGCACTACAAAGGTCCCTGGATCATAGCAGCTACATAGATTGATAGAAGTCACTTGCTCCATAGACATCTCACAGTCTCTAAGCCAAGAGGTGCAGTCCCCTCTCTATACATCACTGGACTATATAAGCAAGCAGATTTGGCTTCCCAAAGAGCCATCCAGCATGGCAGGTATTTTTGCCTTAAAAGGGGCTATCAAATTTTCAGGCATATCGAATAGCATACAAGACATATTAAGACCCACCAGAATGGTATTTTTATGTCAAGAACCTGTAGCTATATGTTGCTGCATTCACCAATAGATTGAGAGCATATGGATGTGAAATTCAGCAGTGAAAGTGTTGGAGGGCTGTGTAGAGCTGAGCAGGACAGATCTCACATAGATTCAACCTTGCTTCCGTGTAGTCTTTGTGGGGACTCAGATAAGGGATTTGGTGGCGTGAACCTACTCCACAAGCAAAGCTGTGTTTTGTCTGGGGTGGAGCTTTCTCTCCAAAACAGAATTTACAGAGAACAAATACTTACACAATCTGAACCAGCAAGTGACTGGAACCTGGGAGTGACCCCAGGGAGGTATTGTATTTAACAGTGTGGGCTTCCCTGTTGACTTCACTGCATGTTCATGCACAGCTGTATCTGTAGTGTCCATATGCTCCCTCTACGACATGTGCACACAGCTCAGTACCTCAAAATTGGGTAACAAATGCCAGCACACTGAGAAAGAACTCACCTAACTGGGGACCCTCCAATAGCAAGGTCAGAGGTGTGCCTTCAACTCTGCCCTGCTGCAGTTTGGGCTCCCAGCTCAGGAACTGCACAACCATTCCTGCCTCCACTTGATATCCAAAGGCTGCATTATCTTTAGCAGATAAGCACCTAAGTCCTCTTTTTAATTTTTTTTTTTTTCAAATACTATAGAAGAAGTCAGTTTTCTCTCTAAAAGCTCAGTCACTGAGGTAGCATGCACTGTGACCAGCCACCCTGCCACCCAAGTGCCTGCAGAGTTTAGCTGCTTTGAGGCTTAGGGGTTAAGCATTAAGAAGTTTTAAGCATCATAAGTTTTAGGCACTAGTCCAAGTGATACATAGGCGCTGTAAATTCTTTGTGGATTTTCCCCCCAATTCCTTACCTACATGTGCAGTAAGCCATTGCGGATGCGGGTTATGATTCAAAAATATTCACCAATGGTTTCTTACCCTAGAAAGCAGCTGATTGAAGAGACAATATGGATTCCATGGAGCAGTCATGGAAAGGAAACTCAAAGAGATCAAAGAGATTAAAGCAGCTGAAAAGGTGCAGAAAATTAAGCACTGAGATGAATTGAAACAGACAAGAAAAAAAGAAAGCATGATAGAGAGCTGCAAATCTTTGTGGATGTGCATGTACACAAGTGACTGCCTGGGCCATACTGTCCACTCATGCACAGACACATCTTTCCATACATTGCAGCAGATTCAAGAAGAAACTTGGCCTTGAACACAGGGCTCCCAAACATTTTAGCGAAGAAGTATAACTGCTCCAGAGATAGTAAGGTACAGTGTTGAGACAAAGGTTCCAGTGGAAATGGGAGAACATCAAAAAATCACTTCTATGTTCAGTCTAGCTCCTCCTTTTAGGATACTCTCCCTTTCACACATGCCCGTCTTTAAATACCAAAGCAATTTCACAATGCTCTGGCTATGAAGCAGGGCCCTCTTTTGTCCAACAGCAGTTATAGAGGAGAGGAACTGCAGAGGGAAACAGGCAGTGCCCAGAAATCACATTACATTCAATACATTTTGGACATTTGCTCAGCTAGCCTTGGTCCAACCCTGCTGCTAGTGTACATCTAGTTTGGTTGGATGTGACAGAAACATGTGCACCTTTTGAAAACACACTGGGATGCAAACCAAAGTTCATGTGTGTCAGGGGTGGGTGTTTGGGAGATTCATTTCAAAAATGCTCCCATGCACATAGCCGCCGGCTGAACCCAAACCAAAAAGATCCTGATCTGCCTGTCTGTCACTGCCACAATTGCTTGCAATGCCCCGCCATCCCAAGCAGAGAAGAGTGCTCATCTCCCCAGCCCGAGAGATGGCAATTCTCCCCACCCCAAAGGGCAGCTCGATATCTGAAACCACAGAGATGTAGAATCTGATAGAAACCGTATTCTTTGAGGTGGGCAGTGCCCAGGGCCCTGGTAACACTACATTTGCTCCTTCATTTGCTGCTATTTAGTGGATTCTCAGAACAGCAGCGTTGCAGTTGGGCTTATAAATTATAAGACAACAGACAAAGGGAATAAATGAGACAAAATTAAAGACATTACTCCTACCTCCCATAAATTATCTCTGTAGTCTATTTTAACAGCGTGAATTTACCAGTGTATGTTAAAATACTATGAAAAATAAACCCACCTAGCACACTAACTAGGCGTTAATGAAAAAGCAGAACATTGTTTTGTGCTCTCCAAAACACAGAAAGAAAAATATTCCCACCAGATCTCATAATGCCTTTCCAGGGGAGAAAGAATCATAATCTTCTATATTGAAAAAGAGACTGAGCTCTTGGAGTCACAAAGAAAATAAATTAATAAACCTAATTACACATTCCGCGCATGAAGGAAACGAAGGCGCTAAGTCAGCCCAGGAGAACCGGCCGCTTTGATTGTTTTCACTTTACAACTTCCCTGTCACTATGCGCGGCCCCAGGGAGGCACCTCCTGGCACCTCCGCGGGGCGGGCGCTTCCCCCGAGGCAGCTCCGCGCCTCTGCGCGGGGCACGGC